>MJUU01002274.1:65199-86998 GCA_002080025.1 Modiolus philippinarum
TTTAAAGCCAAAATATCGTCCAAATATCTATATGTATTGTTAAATTTATCCACTAAATGCTGTTTAGAAGGGTCTTTTTGAATTTTTGCCATGAATTGTGACTCGTAGCAAAAAAGAAATAAATCTGCTATGGGAGATGCACAGTTGGTACCTATAGGAATAGGATAGACTGTATCACCGAAACGAACAAAAATATGATCAAGAAGAACATTTAATGCTTTTATCATATCCTGACAAGTCCAGTTGGTATATTTGTCATGTTTGTCGTCATTTAAATGTATTGCAACAAATGTACGTACAATGTACATCCTGATTTTTTGAAGGACCATTTGATCAAATACAAAAATTTCTCTTTGATGAGTGTATGCGGTAATGTAGTATAGAGGTTAGAAAAATCATAGTTTTAAATTACGTTCTAATTGCATGCTGTTCGGCTACCTGTCAATCATGTTATAAATAATCAACACTGTCGGTAAAACGTTTTTATTGGTCATATTACAAAATTCTATAAAGCACCGCCTACGCATTAAAATATATGTTGCAATCAAATCGCTACGCGATTTTCGTACAATAAATATTTTGATTCGTAAAATCTGTAATATGTATTGGTCTCAGAAAAAAACAGCACAACCAGAATTTCAATAGTTTGTATTAACTCACTAGTACTTTCACGTCTACATTGACGATCTTCAAGTGAACAGTACAGTAATACATAAGTAACTAAGTAACCAATCTCCGAAACAGAGGTGCATAGCACTTCCTACGTCAGATTATCACCTCTGCCACACCGGAAGGAGAGATTCCTCTCAAAATGGCCGATTTTCATGACGTCGCAGTGTGAAATACGTCAGGATGTATACGACGTCACTGTAAAAAGTGCGTGGTAAATCCAATATGGATGACAAGGTGTGGCAGAGGTGATATCTGACGTAGGAAAAGCTATGCACCTCTGTTTCGGAGATTGCTAAGTAACGTCAAGTGACGTTACGAACAATGAACGACTTAGTAACGTTAAAAATAGACATAACGCTATATATATATATATATATATATATATATATTTTAAATATATATATATTTTTTTTCCAAATAAAGACTCAACACAACTGGAATTTCANTCAGGATGTATACGACGTCACTGTAAAAAGGGCGTGGTAAATCAAATATGGATGACAAGGTGTGGCAGAGGTGATATCTGACGTAGGAAAAGCTATGCACCTCTGTTTCGGAGATTGCTAAGTAACGTCAAGTGACGTTACGAACAATGAACGACTTAGTAACGTTAAAAATAGACATAACGCTATAAATTATATATATATATATATATTTTAAATATATATATATTTTTTTTCCAAATAAAGACTCAACACAACTGGAATTTCATCATCTTATTTCACGAGATCTTTCATGTTTTACAACAATCTTCAGGTGAATATCGTCGTTTAGTAGCGACGGTATCCAAGCGACGTTATTATAACGTCACATTATTGTTACAAGGGAGAATAATAAATATTTAAGAATATATAAAACAAATAGATATAAAAATAGGCAATGTTTGTTAATAAAAACTGCACTTATTGTCTATTTAATATAGGATTAAATTTCGAAATGAATGTTTTTTCCTTTATTTCGCACAAAATGTCACTAGAACACTGCATCTTATAAAACGGGAAAACAAAAAAAAGGCCACCCATGTATATATATATTATACCCTGTTCTAATTGTATCACGGGTTCCACTGTATCTCGTTACGCGTTTTACTATATATGACGTAATCTTAGCTCCACCCATCGTCCGGTAGTTTTTAGAAACGTACAGTGCCATGTAGCATTCCGGGAGGCTAACGCTCAACATTTATGTCAAATGTAACTGTAAGGAACAAATTATGAATCATCAGCCATCGTTTGATAACTGTGGGTAATTCATGACCACTCCCTATCCCTAAAAAAATATTTTGAAAAGTATTTGCTTTTATCCCAAGAGCTGCAAGTTGTGGTATGTTGTCTGATGTTTGTAAGTCACAAATGTCAAAATTGTCACGTAATCGAGGCAAAAATGAAGGTACATTAAATAAGGCCTTGAATAGAAAAATATCGTATTTATACATTTTCGTTGATAATTACGTTTTTCATTCCTGCTAGTTATTGCAACAGTCAGGCCAGTGTAAAAAAGTTTTATTTCAAAGAGATGTTCTTTTACACCCCAGCCGATTCTGAAACCCCGACCGCAGAGAATTAAACATTGTTGATAATTGATTGACAGCATACCATGAAAGATTTCGTATCTAGTGTGTAGAATATGTAGAACGACTGATTAGGCACTGCCCTTAGATGATTTCATATTTGATTCCAACCAATCAAATGCATCTTCTTATGACATTACTCTACAAACTTCATCAATGTAGTCAATCCATTTAACAACAATCTGCCAAGTGTGTTCGTTTACGACAGACTGTTCTTTAAGACGTCGGCTTGGGTTGTAAAAGTACATCTCTTTGAAATTAAAGTTTTGCCACTCACTTGACCGTTGCAGTAGTACGTACTGATAGCGAGAAAGTTAGACCAGTATTCTTACAGCTTATCCGTCTTTTAATTTAGAAATGTATTTGAATATATCTGACTTTCAAATCATTTAATAAATAAAATGTACAAAATGCATTAAAATCGTAATTTTGCACACAGAACTTAAATTTTAAGATTTCGAAGTTTAGATAAAGATATGTAAAATTAATCAATGTTTTAATATTGTCTGAACTCTATTTCATAAAAAAGTATCTTAAGATACAGTATTTTGATTAATCCCGAAAAGAAATTACTTTGGTCTCCAAATGTGCCCCTCATATTGATTGATTTTATTACCGCGTGTTACTCTACCATTGACCTCAAATGGCTGACCCTTTAATTTTAGACATCGAATTCCTATGTACAAATATACCATAGATATTTCCTTTTCACCTAAAAAGATGCATCGAGAATATGAAATATTTTTTAGAGAAAAATCAAATGAAAGAACCAACCCAGCTTTCTTCCTCAAACTCCAAAGCGTACGTACCGCAATACGGTGAGGCCCCTGTATATTTTTTTAAATCATTTGGAGTAACAACAGTAAAAGCGTTGTTTTATTGAAGACAGGGAAATTATTTCCGCTATTTTCAGCTTCAGAGGTGAATATGTGAAATAAAATTGTCGCAAATATTTTGATGCAAATAGGCGACTTAGTAGCTCGACACAAAACTGTGTAATAAACCTTAATTTTGACGACACAAACATTTCAAGTAATTTGCCGCTTTAGAACCTAAGCATTCTTGATAGAGCGTACACCGAGATATTTTGATTGGATAAGAACGAAAATAACGGTAACGTAAAAAATGTGACGTCATTGGTTAAAAATCGATTATTTGTACACTAAAATCTAAAACACAATCACTGCTCCCATAATTCCTGAGTTCATGGAACAGCGAGTTGAAACTAAGCTTCACAATAGTATTAAAAGTTTAAAGTCTTTAAAGAACATCCTTTAATACAATATCTGGCCTGTCTGCATTTCACCCGCAATGGCTTCCCTTGGGAGATAAACAATAAAATGAAACCTATGCAGAACTCATTGAAATACCTTTTATTCTGAAAGTATTTTGGTAAATGGAACTAAATAAAACCAAAATTGTAGTCACATTTTACAACAGAATCCGGCAAGTCAACATCTTCCATGTCATACTCAGGCTACCTACCAACAGGTTGCATAGTTTAAACATTTAACCCATAAAAACAATTTGTAGGATTTCCAAAATCATTGAGTAGTTTGAACAATTCGAAATGGCCATTCAGTGGCACTTTCCAAAGTTAGGTTCTTATGAATCAGCATGATTTGGTAATAACTGAGAAGAAGAATAGCCGTGAACTGAAGTCAAACCTGGTTATACTGCTTATTGATGCCATACCCAGCCATGCCTCAGATGAGCGAATTCAGCTCCATCGAGTCTCTTGTGTTGTTCAAAGCTTATCGTTCTCATTTTATCCTGATTCTATGAGTGCCTGTGTATTGATTCTAAAGTAAAACATGTAATTTTATAATATTATTACATACATTTTAATAATTTAACTCTTAATTATACAAATGGAAATTTATGAAAAACTATCATGTGTATTACATTTTTGCTAGTCACGAATTTCGTAGATGAATACAAGATTATAATATATTTTATTCGAACATTTGTAAGGTAGGATCGTTTCAAATTTTGCATTTGTTTGAATAACAAAGATTCATTTTAATTTGCCGATTATTTTACAAAAAGTGCATTTGATGTAAAATGAAAAGTTGTATATTTTTCGGGTGCATTTTATTCAGTTTGATTATTGAGGAAATACATAAAAAACGGGAAACATTCACAATGTTTAAAATTATAGTTACATGCTTCAATCTGCCAGGGAACTACACAGAAAAAAAAACACATAGGAACCGGGACAGCCGGACTTGGTACCGATACCAACAAAAGCCAGCGGTGGGTTTAAATTGGTTAATTTGTATTTTCATGTCTACATTTAGGAAATATATGTATGTTTATGTTCATTTTTTTCTAACTTTATAAATGAAAACTGCACTTGAGAGATTTATGAAGTTCAGATACATTTTTTTATCATACACTTAGACTAAAAAGAGGTGTTTCCTATTTCATAATGTGCATTTTGGTAAATTAATGATAAAACGACCCTTTCTATGACCAAAGCGTCCATAGAAATGATTTTTTTATGCATATAAGAAAATAAAATGTCTACAAAAATAAAACGAAAACGCCAACAGGTCGTTAAAATGCCATTTTTTAAAGTGTTAACTCACCGTAATTAACATTGGGTTACAACTGGGTCGATGCCACTGCTGGTGTCCTGTTAGTCCCCGAGGGTATTCACCAGCCCAGTAGTCAGTTCTTTGGTGCTGACCCGAAAGCCGACTCTATTTGGAACCTTTTTGTAAATTTTGTTGAAAACTAAGGAGTATCTCCCTCATGCAAAGCTCTATCCTTAAAGGATTTTGGCTTTACATTTAGATCATATTGGTTATTTGTTCTCTATCAGTTTTTGAATATCTTTGATTTTATGGTCTTCCAAACGTTTAGATATTATCTGCATCGAAGAGACACAAGTTGTCGAAATGCGCATATGCAGAAAATAAATTCACAGTTACTTCGGTATTTAGTTATTGAAATGATAAAGAGTTAATGCACATGAGGCAGAGTCACAACAAATACATGGTAATACCAAGAATTGGAAAAACGTTTTTACTGTTCTTAATCGTGAAGTCACCACGAGTCACTTATCAATGAGCTTTGCTCATACCTCATAGTTAGTTCTAGACGATCCGTAGCACCGGTCTGAGCGGAATTAATTGCTAATTGTAGAACAATATCAATTATCCGTGTCTTAATTAGCCCTTGGATGCAAAATCGTCAGCAAACATAAAATTAACTGGCAGAGCGCTCTTACAAATACTGCCAGCCGTCACCCGACAAAAGAACTTCAATTCTTAGCTAATAGACAGATAGAACATATAGACCCTGCAATGCAATAAATTGGTAAAATTTCCTATTTTTTCCATATATACTTAATTTGACATTTAGGCAAATCAGTCTTGAATTGTGAATATTGATATAAGTTTGTTGCAAAAATGTTATCGTTTTTGTTATTTTATCACTTTTTTTTTCGTTTTTGGTAAACATTAATTATAAACATGATAAAGAGGTCAATTGAATTCCCATGGGTGCAGATTGTGCACCTGTAATTGCAGATCTTTTTCAGTCCTGTTATGTTTCTGTCACTTCATGAAAATAGCTTTAAAATGGAACCATACAAAGCAGAAGCAAAAAACACGCAATTAACACGGATGCACTGAAGTGTCATCATCCTAACTTATTGATTTGTTACTCATGTAAAGTGCCATTTAAATTATAATTGAAAACAATTTTCGCCGACAATTTTCGTTCTACTACTCATTATTGGTTTTGAATTTGTATAATGTGTTCTTTGTCACACTTTAGAATAAATGCAATAACAGAACTTTAAAAAAAAAACAATTAGCTATATGTCCTAGTATTTAAACACGCCATACGGTACTTTCGATTGCTAACTAATTTTTCAACGCCGGTTTTAAGATTTTTGGCCATTAACACCTCAGTTTTTATGATTTGTCCTTGTTATTTACAAAATCTCTTTTGTGTAAACTATCGACAAATTCGAAATTTTCCTTGTCTTATGATCATTGTTTCCCCATGTGCAAAAACTCTCACCCAATCTTCATATTCTAATGGATAAAACAGAAACTGTGCACTGATTCCAAATGTCATAGAATTTAACACGGTTTTCATATTAAACCAAATCCTGTGATAATCAATCTTAAAGGCATCTTCTCTACAACTAAATGACCCCTTAATATTTGGCGCTGAAATAACGTTGAATTGACCAATCGCAACACCTATTTCCGAAAATTTAATCAACAAAATCAGTAGCCATTATAACATTCAGTTTTATCGATGTGTTTTGCGATTTATTGACCAACGAATTAAGTTAAAGTTCAGTGAGACAAGCGAATCGTCTTCTCAAAGATTGCAGGCAATGTAGACCCATTCCCGGTAAAGCAACACACAAAATCAGTCGATGCAAATTTCCGCCTTTTTAGTGCAATAAATCTGCATTTGATAAAAGTTCAACAGAAACATTTGGCACATTCAGATTGTTGAAATTGTCAGGAAAAGAGCTCGAAACTTGTTTAAAGCCCTAATATAATGTCAAATGCTGACTTTTTTTCTTTTCAAAGATAGTGGTCATAGAGGTGTTAAAAGTCTACCTGTATTGAGTTTTTTTTTCGTATGTTTATTATACTATTGGGAAAATGGATAGAGAAAGGGGAGGTTTGGGTACGGATAAACCGGTTTAACCCCTTCCAAGTCCAAGTATCGTTGTTTACGTTTGTCCTTTGTCTTGTTTGTGTTTTTCCTTTGTAGTTCCCTGGCAAATTGCGGCATGTGACTATAATTTTCAGCCATTGTAGATGTTTATTGTTATCCTTTTTGTTTAATAAACATATTTTCAGTGATAAAGCAAGTATATTGATGATATCCTTTTATTTACAAACCCCGTTGTCAAGATTATGTTACTCACAAAAAGTAAAATTCAATAACTGATTCCAAATACTGCCCTTTTTAAAATAAAAACTAAAATGTATGAGAAAATGGAAAGGGATTTTGATTTCACTATAATTACAAATTTCCCTTTTCTTTACGGCGATTTTCAAAAAGCTCTATTATACGGGGTTCAAATTTCTAAACAAGTTCAATTTGCACATGTTTGTTCTCCTCTTTTTAATTTTTTTTGCTATCACAGCCAAACTTTTACAGCAGGATAACAGATTTCATAAATTGTTTAATACATTAAAGACATTTTAAAAGATTTCAACATTTGATATCATAATACATACATGTATATTGCGTTACTCGCAAACAGCTTACATTTGTATAAATAAGGGTATTTTAAATCCTCGTTTTTGCGGAAATGTTGTCAAAAATGCCGAAAACTAATGAAAAACTAGGACGTAATTTGCATTCTTTACGTAATGTGTGTTATCGACAAGGTATTCTGCTAAATCCGTTAAATGAGCTGTGAGATCTAGTGACCTGAAAATTTTACACACATACTAGCCTTTCACTGATACTGCCGGTGTATACTGAAATTTATGATAATTCTTGGCCAAACTCTACGGGAAATTTGGAATATTTTTTTTTCTTTCATGGTGCGACAATGATTGACTAGCAGACTTCCTTTCAACCTCGTATTTCACCCCTTGATGCTGTTTATAACTGAACTTAATTGTGGTCATGGAGTTAGTAGTATACTTGTTTTGGGTTTTTTCGTATGTTAATTATTCTAAAGGGAAACGAAACAAAGAAAGGCGGAAGTTTTGGTACCAGTAAACCGGTTTAACCCTACCGCTAGCTTTTGCTAGTGCCGGTACCAAGTCCGGCTGTCCCGAGTTCCTATCGTTGTGTGACTGTGTTGTTTTGGCCATTGTTGCCTTTTTTTCTTTTTTTTTAAGTAATAGTTGCTAATTATTTTCCTAATAAGGAACAGCTTGTATCCTATGTTTGGCGGCAATTCCTTTCCTAAACCTGCAAGTTATATTTACCATTTTTGTTGACTACAGATCATTTGCCGTACATTTATATAACTATTATAAGGTTTAATGAGGAATGCAAATCACATACAATCAAAATTCGATCATTATTTTTTTTTCTTAAAAATATAAAATTTAAACCATTTATTCTCCTACCTCAGTAAAATGTGATTTTGTTTTCAAACACAGAGAGAAAGAAGAGGCAAATCGGTGATGAGACTCACAGTTTCAATATATACAGTTTTATTGACAGCTCTGATATACTGTATGTTTCTCGCATTATACAGACCAGATGAGCAGGAAAACCTGACTTTACCTGTAAGGTGTTTATCATCTAACCCTGACAACGATTGGACAGTTATAGTCATCGTGAATTATGGTTTTCATGACATGCTGAACAATTGGTGGTACTTTTATTCTAAGTTAAATCTAAACATGACGGTAATTCTTGTTGCAGAGGATAACTTAACATTTTCGACTTATAGAGATAGTACCGAGTTCATCGTATTTAAAGCTGATGATTTTATGAACACAACCAAGGCTTGGTCGTTTCATTCAGCACCATACAGGAGGCTGGTCAGCAAGCGACCGGCACATCTTTTGAAATTTCTACGAATGGGACAAAAACTTATATATTCAGACGTTGATATTGTATGGTTGAAAGATCCAAGAGCATTCTTTATAGGAAATTACGACATATGGACATCCATGGACGGTACAAATCGTTCAACTGGATTCATGGCAATTAAACCAACGAACATCATGCTAGACTTTTTTGAGAAATGGAAGTTGTCCCTAAAAATTCCATTCGTAGACCAATATAGATTTAATGAGCTATACAGAAAATACAGAATGAAATATGTTTTTAAATCTTTACCTAAAGATGAATTTCCGGATGGTCATGAATATTTTGATAGACATCGAACGAGATCAGCTATTTTTGTGCATAATAATTTTATTGTTGGTCATGACGAGAAGGTAAAAAGGTTTAAACAAATTGGACTTTGGATCAACAGCAGTGAATTCATAATTACCTGACAAAAAGTATGTCATACTGTGTTCATCGCTGAAGTGTATCAAACAGAATTGTATATATTTGTTCCATTCATAGTCTGTAACACATATATTTAAAGCACATATTTTCAATCGACGAAGTTTTTAGAATGTCCTCTATCTTTTCAACTAACTAGATTTAGTGTAAACTAAGATTATGGTAGAATTAATCACATGTTTTTTATAATAATATAAACTAAAAATATACTAATAATAATATGAATTAAAAGGTCAATTGTTCAGAGAACAATTGTTAGGTCTTTCACCAGTTTTCACCATGAGAACATGTTAGAGTTTGATTTTGTTGTCTATTTCGGTAAAAAAATGTAATGTATACAAAAGCTCTGACTTTTATTAGTTTTTTGCTGAATGGTTGCTCAGGACTTTTTTTGAAAAATTAGCTTGTTGCTAGGGACAGGAAAGTCACTTCCGGTTGACATTGTAATTTATTTCCTTTGAACAACATTACACAACTTTTTGCTTATGGTTGCTAAGGACTTTAATGGCACGTTGTTGCTAAGGACCTTAACCTTGGACCTTGACCCCATTTTGTCTGCCATATTGAACTGAACATTTTGTCTTCTTATAGTTTCTTTGTATCTTTAATAGATTCAGAGATATCGTAATAACAAAATTCCAAATGGCGGAAGAAAATATTTTTTTTGAGCAGCCATAAATGAAGATCTCGATGAGAGGAGTATTTTTGCAACATGATGTTTTCATAAATTATCTATCGTTTCCGATATATTGTGAAAACAAATTTTCAAATGGCGGCCATTTTGAAAATGGCTGACGAAAATTTTTTTTTGACCAGCCACAAATGAAGATCTTCAAGAGAGGAGTATTTTTGCAACATAATGTTTTCATTAATTTTCTATCGTTTCCGAGATATCGCGATAACAAAATTTCGAATGGCGGCCATTTTCAAAGTGGCGGACAAAAATATTTTTTGCGACAAACCATAAATGAAGATCTTAATGAGAGGAGTATTTTTGCAACACAATGTTTTCATAAATTTTTTATCGTTTCCGAGATATCGCGATAACAAATTTCAAATGGGGGCATTTTCAAAATGCCGGACGAAAATTTTGTTTTTGTGACTAACCATAAATGAAGGTCTTAATGAGAGGAGTATTTTTGCAACACAATGTTTTCATAAATTTTCTATCGCTTCCGAGATATCAAGATAACAAATTTTCGAATGGCCGCCATTTTGAAAATGGCGGACGAAAAAAAATTTTGACCAACAATAAATTAAGATCTTAATGAGAGGAGTTTTTTTGCAACACAATGTTTTCATAATTTTTTTTATCGTTTCCGAGATATCGCAATAACAAAATTTCAAATGGCCGCCATTTTCAAAATGGGGGACGAAAAAAATTTTTTGACCCCGGGTTTGTAATCAGGACCATCAAAGCTACCTGGAAACCAAATTTGATCAAAATCTGATAACGTTAAGAAATTTGCATATTTAGGGGTCAAAAATGCGTAACGGGGGTCGCGACCCAAATTTTTTTTTTTCGCATAACGAAACATCCTTCGGATGAATACAACATTTTCCCCATATCAGAATTTTGATATCGGTAACGGTTTTTGAGCGAACATGATAACAAGGTTAGCGTTCTTTGGGCAGATAACTCCGTTACTAAAAATAGATCGGTTTCACAGGGTCAGTGGCTTCGTCCCCTTCCAAAGCCGATTAAATGTACCAAGTATCGAATTGATATGTCACGACACTTCTTCGCTATTGGCGGCAGAAAAAAAAAGAAAAATAATAATAATCAGATGAAATACAATAAGGTCTTTCACTTGTGGTGAAAGACCTTAATTAAAAGGATTCGTCGGGAAGAAAGGTCTAATTGCAATACGTTTTCCAACATAGGATTAAGTACATGTAAATAAATCATCAGGACACACATTAACAAATAAAAAATACCGATTTACTGTAAATTTAATTTCTGCATATGACAATTTCGACGACTTCTGCACTTTTGTGCAGATCAAATCATTTGGAAGCATTATTTTTAGACTTAAAAATGGCGATTGATTTAGTTAATCGTGCTATTTTACTAGAAAAATTGGAAATATATAATATGTCACAAAATACTCTTGAATGGTTTAAATCATATTTGACAGAAAGGTCACAAAAAGTTAGAATTGGTAATTCTACATCTAATGAGATGTGCATTAAAACAATCAATTTTGGGACCTTTGCTATTTATATTATATGTCAATGATTTGCCTTTGAATATAGAAAATTCTTCTTTGGATTTATATGCAGATGGTTCTACTTTATATGCAAAAAGTAATGATGTTGATGATTTAAATAAAAAGCTACAGAAAGATATTGATGTGATAGAAAAATGGTGCTCAGAAAATAGTATGAAGCTCAATTCTGTGAAATGTAAAGCAATGAATATTGGATCAAGACAAAAAATGAGTAACACCAACTTTTATTTAAATACTTTTATATCAAATGAAAGAATTGAGGAAGTGACATCTGAAAAATTATTGGGTCTGTTTATTGATAGTCATTTAACATGGACAGATCAAATTAATAAAGTTTCTAGGACAGTATCAAATAGTTAATTTGCTTCAAAAAATTCGTAAATTTTTACCGATGCATGTACAAATTATATATTTTAACTATTATATATTACCTCATTTTGAGTATTGTTGTACAGTATGGGGAAATCGTAATACAAATAGGATTGAAAAGCTCAATTTAAGACAATTTAATACTTTATGCAAATATGTGAGTCTGTTTGTTTCTCTTCTATTACTCAGTTTTTCCAACCCTGTTTCTTTGTAAGTCAGTCAATAAGTTTTAGAAAGAAGTAATTCGTGTTCCACCTGTGACAATCATAAGGGCCACTAACTGTACGTTTTCTAACATATAAACAAATTATCCCATATTCCATCCCTTTATTTTAGAATTTGTCTAAAAGAAGTGACATACATGTTTTCTTGTGTTTTCCTATCTAATATGAAATGGAATGTTCGCATAATATTTAATCTAGGTCCCCTTTTTAATTCACATATCGATATGTTTATGCCACCTATCATTGTTATATACAATTACAACTAAGTGTTTACGCTCACGGTTATGAACTTCGAATTGTACATAAATACATTTGTAGATGCAGATTATTCGTTTTGCGGGAGGTTGATGCATAATTAAACCTGGTTTAACCTACCATTTTATTTATAAAATGCCCGTTCTAAGTCGGGAATATGACGGCTTGCAAAATATGTTAAACTGTGTTGGGTTGTGTTTTCTTGATTCTGTCGTATGTTTTACGGATTTTCCTTACCGAGCTCTCCCTGTAATTGATTCGGACTTTTGTTGTCACTCTTATTTGTTTACTTTCCTTGAAATAATCATACTATCAATTTGATTTGCATTATTACAGGAGCGTCAAAATAAGTTATAGTCCTGTACCATCTGCAAATAGTTTAATTGTAGACTAGATATCAATAATATCATTTATAAAAATAAGAAACAAGAGAAGCCTAGGATCGACCACGGTGGAACACCAGCTTAAATCTCACTTCAACATGAGTTTCCGTTATTTAAAGCATCTCGTCGTTTCTTTTCACAAGGCATTCTCAGACCTTTGTAATAACTTCTCCTTGATACCCATCTTATGTAGTTTAAATCAGTCCTTTATGGAAACCCTATAAAACGCTTTACTTGTATCATAAAATTTTCTTGTCTGTATCTTAAACCCTCGAAATTCATTAAAGGCATATAGGAAATATTTCAAATATATTATAAAACAGTGCAAAACACACATGTTGCCGATATCGTAGCATTATTTAAGCAACTGAGGATCAAACTTTTTTTGTTTTCTTCTCCCGCAACAAAAATCACTTGCAAAAGTTTAATACTTAAATGGAATGATAATACAATGATGTATCACAACACATCACAACATCACCACATTGCCACCAGTTACGAAATTCATTTCTTTCTGAATTCACAGATGAATTATTAAAAGTCGGCGGGAAATTTCACGAAACTTGTTATCTCTAGTGAGGAGAACAAATGTTTCCACACCGTCCAGGAAATGTGAAAACTCGATAGAAATTAGAAAATGTGATTTACCCACAACTACATTCAAATTGATGATGAAGTGATCTCTTTTAAAACATACAAAAAATAAAACTCTATATATAACAAGCTTTATAAGTCGAATTATCTGAACAAGTTTTTTAAATACCACATTAACAAACAAACAGGCATTGTAAAAAAAATGAATTTGTATAAGTTATGAATTCTTTAATGAATGCAAAAACTAAAACAAACATTAGAATCATTGGTCAAATAAACCTATAACCATTAATTATGCGGACGTATTTTCTTGTCTGTATCTTAAACCCTCGAAATTCATTAAAGGCATAGAGGAAATATTGCAAATACCGTATAGCGGGTAATTTTCGCGGGGTTTTAATTTTCGCGTATTTTCGCGGATGGACTTGAATCGCGAAAATAAATTCCGCGAATATTTTATGCATTCTTTGGACATATATATGATCTTTAATGATCCGCGAAAATTTAAAACGCTAAAATTTTTGGCATACATTTTCCACTCAAATCCGCGAAATTTTCGACCCGAAAATTATTATAAAACAGTGCAAATAACACATGTTGCCGATATCGTAGCATTATTTAAGGAACTGAGGATCAAACATTTTTTTTGTTTTCCTCTCCGGCAACAAAAATCACTTGCAAAATTTTAATACTTAAATGCAATGATTATACAATGATGTATCACAACACATCACAACATCACCACATTGCCACCAGTTACGAAATTCATTTCTTTCTGAATTCACAGATCAATTATTAATATTCACTCGGAGAAAATAAACAACCGATAAACCCAACGAAGCTAGAAAAATATAGTTTCCACAACGAGACCTAGTTAAATATGAAATTTCTGACATTGAGTTAAATACATTTTTCAAATGTTTGAAAGCGAGGCTTGCCGAGCTTTTAAACATTTGAATTTTTTTTAACGAGACGTGAGAAATTTCATAATTAACGCGTTTAAGTTGTGGAAACTGTTTCTCTAATGACTGTGCGTAACACCGAGGATTGTAGTCCGAATAAATTCGGCGGGAAATTTCACGAAACTTGTTATCTCTAGTGAGGAGAACAAATGTTTCCACACCGTCCAGGAAATGTGAAAACTCGATAGAAATAGAGAATGTGATTTACCCACAACTACATTCAAATTGATGATGAAGTGATCTCTTTTAAAACATACAAAAAATAAAACTATATATAACAAGCTTTATAAGTCGAATTATCTGAACAAGTTTTTAAATACCACATTAACAAACAAACAGGCATTGTAAAAAAAATGAATTTGTATAAGCTATTAATTCTTTAATGAATGCAAAAACTAAAACAAACATTAGAATCATTGGTCAAATAAACCTATAACCATTAATTATGCGGACGTATTTTCCAAAAAATAAATTAGATAGATTTTGATAAATATAATCCATTCGCTTGGTATCCCATCTAAAATGAAAGTATTGTCGGGACCACAAACCATATTTCAACAGAATGGGATGGAGTAAAGACTCACATCGATTTGATAACATGGCGAACTCCAACAGTTTGTTCGTAAGACAAGTCTCAAGTTTATAAGAACGGAGAACTTCAAACATCAGTTGATCTGTCTGAACTGTCAGCCATTTATTCATCGGGGCAATGTAATTGACATTCACGTAATGTATTCAGAACATATTTGATCCTTCTTTGTTTTTCTTTGCTTAGGAATAAATGCTTGTTTTCTGTCTTGGCTGAAAACGGATGACTGATTTTGCAAAACCTCAAGGAAATAAGATGACATACAAAGATACAGGTCCCTGAAGTAATTGTCGTCCATGTCGAAGACGCCTCGATCTGAAGATTTATAGTTTATGATAAGCATCCTTGTTTTTATTAAGAATTTATCAGCATCAAAATTATAGATAAAAATGTTTACTAGAACTAAAGAATATCTCCATGCTGCAATCTTTGTCTTTAGCTTGTTATTGGTTTTGTTTAGATTCTTTAAGGATGGTCACTCCTCAGGTTTTTGAAACTATCTCTGACTTTCGGAATTTCTTGTTTTATACATTATTATGCATTAGAAAATTTTGCACACTGACCCCCAATTCTCTTTTCAAAATATGATAGCATACATCTTCAATAAACTTCTGACAAAATTTGATGAAATTCTTGATATACCTTCATCGAATTTGAAAGGTTGATTACCTTAATGCAAATTGAATGAAAAGTCAAGAGAAGTTCGGTTCCCGCCAAAATTTTAGGCGTTTAAATCTCAAACACTACCGCACGGACCTATCAGTATTTTTGGCTTAAAATGATGTATGATCCATATTCTAATAAATAAGAATAATAATCCTAATTCCTTGATATAATGAGGAGTGGCCATCCTTAAGTTATTAGTTCTTTTACAGGTTTTAGAAAATGCTAGGGTTAATGGTCTTATATTTTGAAAATACAAAAAGACCCAAGTTGCATAATAAACAATAAATTTTGTTATGCTGCACGTGTGTTTCAAGGAGTGACCTCTCATCAGCAGCACAAGAATCAAACAAATATGGAAAGCGATAATAAAAATAATATCAGATAGAAATATTACAAAAATATCGAAATAAAAGGGAAAATCCAGTACCAAGGACATCAAACTAGTGCAAGACACCAAATGAAGCCTCTGTCAGTAATTTCGATAAAGCAAATTTCTATAAAACTCGAGGCAAAATTTCCATCTCAAATAATTCTGACTACTTGGGTGATGAAAAACCTCCGAGACCTCTGTTTCACCAGCAGCGGCATTTTGATTTGACCCTCACTGAATTGACATAAGTTGTCTAAATGGCCATCTGGAGAAATTTAATATACATTAACTTTGGTATTATTTAAATTCACAGTAACTTCGGTATTTAGTTATTTGTCATTTAAATTACTAGATAACGAAAGTACAATTTATACACAGAGCAGGACATGCTTACCCTACCGGAGCACCTGATGTCACTCTTGTTTTTGAGAGTTCACACTGTCAGTGCTTTAGTTTTTTGTGTTGTATATGTAATGTTTGTGTGTTTGGTGGTCATGTGGTGTCTTTGGTCTTCAGTCTTTTGGTGTTCTTGCTTTTGCCTTGTCTCTGGACTTTGATTTGTGTAATTTTGTGCTTTGTTCCTTCGGTATTCTACTGCCGTTGTTATATACTTTCCACATAAGATAAATGTTAGACTGAACTTGCATGTACAAATGTACTAATGCGTATATATTCTAAATTTAAACATGTACTTTTACGACGTTATCAGACACATTTTAATAATTAATAATCCATGATAATACAAATGGATATATGTAAAAATATCAAGTAGTCACCAAAATCTTAAGTGAAGACAACATTATGGTTGAATTTTTCGAACATGTTCAAAGTAAAATCGTCTATATTATAGGTAAGGTTCAATAAGGAAAAAAATGATTTTGCAAATTTTGTGTGAACAAGACTTTAAAATATCATTTTAGGTACTTTTTTTTATTTTTGTTATGGTAATACACGAAAATAAACCAGATATGGCGTGCATAATATCAGGAAAACCCTTCTTTAGACACAAATGTTAATTTCTCATATGGTCAAAAAAATTCTCTTCGATTTGACAACATGGTGAATTATATATTTGCAAAAAGTTTTGCCTCAACGTGAACTATTTAAAAGGGGAGAAGGGAATGATTCAACCATCATACGATATGCCAGCACTATGTTCTTAAATGTCATTCAACGAGGAAATGCTCCAGATATCTATAGGAACCTTATGGGAATGGATATTCAGAACCAATGCATCTTCTCTTGGTTACTCGTTTTTTCTTTGGAACAAGTACCTAATGACACTTAAGCACTAAAATAATTGGTTTATTTATAAAAGGTTGTACGTTTATTTATAAAAGAGTTGTACGTGGCGTAGCCGGGTTCATGTTTGTCTGTCGACCGTCGTTTGCTATGAACTTTTCACACAAACATTTTTCACAGAAATAGCAGAGCATATTTGATCCAACCTTGGTCACATTAGTCTAAAAGTGAAGCTCTAAAAAATGAAGTCCAGGATGTAAACAACTATTCTAAACTGACGACCGGTGGTAATATTGTTTAACACTGAACTCTCCTGGAACACTTCCAAAGATCTTCTATGAAACTATTTGGCACTAAACATGATCCTCCGTATAACATTAATGGACTACTTTAGATATATTATCTGTCATGTTTGCATCTTATCCAAACATTGTAGGGCCCATGGAAAAACCTATTCAAACATCTTCTCATACACTGCTTAATCAATTTGACAAAATTTTGGTCTCAATATTCCTTAGGTAGTCTCCTTAAAACAGAATCTGGCATGTTATCCAAAATTGCTGCAGCTGCTAATATAGTTTGACATTGAATCATATTTGAATAATTTCTCCCACGGAACTCTGCTAAACCAGGTGGACCAATTTTTTTCATAAAAGTCCTCGTGTGTTCACCTTCGACTTAAATGTCCTTCTCAAAGATTACTGCGAGCATGAAGAATAGTATAAAATTTGACCGATAAGAAACCTTTCAGAGATATTCTCTTATTGCTGAACTTCTATTATACCCATTGATACCAAATCTGAATATAATAGTTACTTTCAAACAGTGACCGTTATTTACGTATTAGCCGCCAGGGGGAAATATTCTTCAACATTTAATCCTATAGTAAAACTCATTCAAACACCTTCTCTGGAAATGCTTGCACCAAAAATTATCATCATACTCAAAGGGTTAACACTGTAAGAATAGTGTTCATCATTTCTAAATTCCAACATCTGATACAAGATATCCGTCAGCGAAAACATCATTTAACATACATTTTATAATTTTGAACACTTTTAAAGATCTTCTGCTTTAAATCATCGGACAAATTGGAACTAAACTTCGTCCCAAAGGTCGTTCGAGAGTACCCTTGAAAAGTGTATCCGACAAAGCTGTATTTCATCAAAGTCAGCCGTTGGAAACAATTTAACACTTGGCCCTCAGTGATATGCAGTAAATGAACATCAGACAAAGTCTTTTGTTGTTTGTCTTCGTCTTGAAGTCATCATTAGGCGTTCAACAATGAGCTTTGCTCATACCTCACAGCAAGTGAAAAATGGCAATTAAGTGAAACTCGTTCGGCAATTGGAACCAAAAAAATATCTAAATTGTCCTTTCTAGGGTACTCCCCTTTCATATTAAAGTATAAAAGGCTCATATGATATTAAACCTGGTATTAAGAAAATTTAACGAACTGACAAACATTACCATGACCATGTTTGAAACGACTGTTAAGCCGAGACCAAAATAGTCATTTAAAGACTCATTCCTATGCAAGTGAGAACAGAACCGTTAGTTAAAAACTGATGCAGGGAGAATAGAACATATGAAATATAAAGACACAAAGACCTTACACATGTGCGGCAGAGAAAAAAAATAGGAAACACACTCTGATGAATAAGACGTACTCAAATTAAAACCATTGATGAGATCAGGTGCGGAGGAATATCCTGCTTCTTTTAAGACACCCGCCGTGTTGAACATATCAAATCCGGTAGAGGAAACATCAGTCTTAATTATTTAAAAGTAAAGATCTGCTATCATCGGGGAAATTGATATCCACAAGATCGATATGTCAACCGTAAAACTTCTACATTCATGACTTCAAGTTAACCTTTTTAAGTAGGGAAAAGAAGGGAAACGGGGAATGTGAGCTACCAAGAGATCACTTATCGACCACATGCCCTTGAGCAATGAATAGTTTTGGGACATGTTAACTCCGTAAGACGGGGCAGTAAGAATGTTGCTTTAAAGAAGAAGGAAAAAGACTGTCGGAAAAGTGAGGTCATGGTGATTGTCATATACCAACGTTTGAATTCTACCACTGTTGTCAATTTCAAGATGAAGGTCAAGGAATAAGGCCGATATAAGAATTGTCTGTAGTGCCCTTAATTTCATGTATTTTTGGATACATCACTTGAAGGAAATCACCAAGGTTGTTTAGTGACAAAATATCGATAAAGAAAAAGCTAAAATTAAAAGATTGCACTAGTTTTAATCTTTATTTTGCAGCAGCCCTTCGATTAATTCAGCTTCAAAAGAGTGTGGAAACCGATCAGCTGGGAGAGGTGCATAGTTTGTGCTTTTTGGAATACCGATTGTTTGTAGGAAAAACGTCCTTTTTAATCGAAAATTATATTGTCTATCTGTAACTTTTAATATCTTACACTGGGAGTTCTTCGGTTTTGAATGTTGTGTTTTTTTCTTATTTGTATTCTTTGTAGCTGTTTAACGTCCTTGTGTCCTGTGTTCTCACTTTGGCCATGTCTTTGGACTTCGATTTTTGTAACACCACTACTTTGTTCCTTTGATATTCTATTGCCTTTGTTTTTAACACTTCTTCTGTACATCTCACAATGTAACCTTGTTCTCTACCTATAACATTGAACCCAAATCAAAATTGGGTCCTCTTGCCTCAGTATGATTTGATTATGAATAAAGAGAAAAAACTGCTGGAATAGAAGTCCAAAATGGTAATAATGATCCCTTGGTGGTCAGTGCAGTTATAAATGGCATTGCCTCAGGTGAGACCCATGCAGTATGGAGCCCCTTGAGTTGTTCAAGGCTTTCACCTTGCTCATTATTTATTCTTCCATAAGTGCATGTGTATTAATTTTACGATAAAATGAGATAAATTTTAATAATTAAACTTAATAATCATACAAATGGAAATGCAATAAAAACTATCAGATGTATTACATCTTCGCTTGTCAAGAACCTGGTAGTCCGAGACAAGAAAACTGTTTTATTCAATTTAAACATAAGCAAGGTAGGTTGGTTTTAAATGTTGCCATTTTTTATTTGTTTGTATGACAAGACTACTTAGAATCTGCCCTTATGTAGAAAATGTTTTTATATGTTTATATAAAACACTCCTTAGAATTTGCCCATTTTGTAGAAAATGTTTTATATTTTTATATAAAAACTCTCCTTAAATTTTACCCATTTTGAACAACAAAAAAAAAATATAAATGAACAATTTTGCAGGTTGTTTCCACCGTATTTGTCTTCGGCTCTTGATCATTCTGTTCGGTACTTTTGTTATTACCCCTATTCATTGTTAAATGTTCAGTATTTATTATTATATAGATTGCGGTGAAAGATTGAAATTTCTCAGTGAATTAAAAGTGATAATTAACTGTGAAATTATTTTCCATAATTTCACTCTAGGAAGTGACGTCACAATAGACGTTGTCAACGTTGTTGTCAAATAAACGTCACAGCGGACTAACATAGAAAACGTAGTTCATGCAATGAATCTTAAACTAAACCGCTATATTTCATGGGAGAAGGTCTATATAATAAAAACAATAACTAATCCGAGATTCTGATTATCGAAAATATTCAACTCATGATCGAAAAACATTATAATTCACTCATGCGCTGCGCGCATTCGTGAATTACTGTGTTATTCGATCATTCGTTGAATATTTTGCGATAATCAGAATCTCGAATTAGTTATAGTATAAGTATTTGTCGATATATTTATATCAATCTGATTATTTGAAAAATATGCAAATGCATATGAGAATGTATTTCTTAGTATTCAATTTAAACTACAATTTACATATTTGTTCATATTAACAATGAAGGGATATGGAGTAAATGCAAATGAGACAAAGTCTCTACAAATACATGGTAATAATAAGCAATGGAGCAACGCTTTTATTGTTGTTCATCATCTTGAAGTCACCATGAGGCCTTCAACAATGAGCTTTACTCATACCTCATAGTAAGTTCAAGACTAGGTCAGGAATCCAGTCATTCCTTACTGTTATTTGAGGCGATCTTTTCCGTCTTCAATTACACGGGGCTCCCTAATTGAAGACTATGCCAGAATGTGGGCGAAGAAAGAAAAAGAAGATGTGGAGACATTGTCAGACTGGATCAGGTCGATTAAGTCATTAATCATGAATCGTATCCGGCGCTTAAAAACATCTATGAAAACTAGAACGCCCAGCATATTTGATGACCCTCTTGTTGCTAAAACATTGACAAACCTCCAGGAAAAATACGTCATAGTACCTGCAGACAAAGCTTCTAACAATATTGTGTTTGTATGCAAGAAACACTATTTAGACTGTCTTGTTAAGGAGATGGATATTGACACTTCATCGGGCAATCCTACTTATTCCCCAACTACATTATCAAGGGACGAGATAATCACAAATCACACTTCTGTGTTAGCATCATTCGGTATCAAAGTTGATGAGAATAACAGTTATCTCCCTTATATTTACTGGGTGCCTAAGCTTCACAAGAATCCCTACAAACAGAGATTCATTGCAGGATCTGCCAGATGCACCACTAAGCCCCTATCCAAACTCCTTACCACTTTACTGACTGCAGTTAGAGATGGTCTAAAAAGCTACTGCGAAAAAGCCTATTCCACGAGCGGCGTGAATCAGATGTGGATTCTTAAAAATTCCAAAGATCTCCTTGAA
>MJUU01002274.1:87801-123370 GCA_002080025.1 Modiolus philippinarum
CATCCTCTCTCGTATAAGATCCCTTTCGATTGTTCATAATTGAAATCCTTATCAATATTGATTATAATTTACATTTTAATTGGTCCACCATGCTCGTTCTTTAGTTTTTATGCTATTCCTGTTCATTTTTGTTTATTCATTTTGTTTTTGTCATATTTTGGAACCTTACAATATCTAAATTTTTGTAAATTTTATTGAAAACTAAGGAGTATCTCCCTCACGCAAAGCTCTGTCCTTAGCTAATTTTGATTTTACATTTAGATCATATTGGTTATTTGTTCTCTATCAGTTTTTAAACATCTTTGAGTTTATGGTCTTCCAATCGTTTAGATTTTATCTGCACTGATGAAACATGAGTTGTCGAAATGCGCATATGAAGAAAGTAAATCCACAGTAACTTCGGTATTTAGTTTATTTGTTACCACTGGGTCGATGCCACCGCTGGTGGACTGTTAGTCCCCGAGGGTATTCACCAGCCCAGTAGTCAGTACTTCGGTGCTGACCCGAAAGCCGATTATTTTTGGAACCTTACAATATCTTAAATTTTTGTAAATTTTATTGAAAACTAAGGAGTATCTCCCTCACGCAAAGCTCTGTCCTTAGCTGATTTTGACTTTACATTTAGATCATATTGTTTATTTGCTCTCTATCAGTTTTTAAATATCTTTGGGTTGATGGTCTTCCAATCGTTTAGATTTTATCTGCACTGATGAGACATAAGTTGTCGAAATGCGCATATGCAGAAAGTAAATTCACAGTAACTTCGGCATTTAGTTTATTTGTTACCACTGGGTCGATGCCACTGCTGGTGGACTGTTAGTCTCCGAGGGTATTCACCAGCCCCGTAGTCAGTACTTCGGTGCTGACCCGAAAGCCGATTATTTTTGAAACCTTACAATATCTGAATCTTTGTAAATTTAATTGAACACTAAGGAGTATCTCCCTCACGCAAAGCTCTGTCCTTAGCTAATTCTATCTTTACATTTAGATCATATTGGTTATTTGTTCTCTTTCAGTTTTTAAATATCTTTGAGATTATGGTCTTCCAATCGTTTAGATTTTATCTGCACTGATGAGACATAAGTTGTCGAAATGCGCATATGCAGAAAGTAAATTCACAGTAACTTCGGTATTTAGTTTACTGTCTATATTTGGGTAGACTTGATTTTGGATTTTATTTTTTTTTTTAATTTTCCCGTTATTCCTTTTTAGCTTCTGCACATTTTTTCGGGTGTATTTTGTCATATAATTAACAGGTTGTATCCTATATTTGGCGATATTTATTCTTCTGTACATACAAGGTGCTTACCATTTTTGTTGATAGCAAAAATCTTGTCTTATGTTTTTGTGACTGTGTTATAACAGGAAAAAAAACACAATCAAGCACATAACTACAATTTCTAACAAATTAAAAAGACGTACAAACAGCATTCGGTCACTCTCTTTTTTCACTATATATTTTATGTAAAATCAGGTTTTTTCCAAATATTATCATGAAGCCATTTTTCATCCGATTTCTTTAAAATTTGCTCCGTTAAAATGGTAAATTAATCAATTCTTATTGTTCATTGTCGAAATGGCAATATGCAGAAACTAAATTAACAGTATCTTCGGTAGTTGTTATTTTTTACAAAAAACAATGTACCACTGGGTCGATGCCACTGCTGGTGGACTTTCAGTTCCCGATGGTATTCAACAGCCCAGAAGTCAGTACCTCGATGCCGACCCGGAAGCCGATTTTATTTAAAACTTTCAAAATCTTATTTTTTGTAAATTTTGTTGAAAACTAATGAGTATCTCCCTCATACAAGCTCTGTCCTTAGCTGATTTTAGCTTTCAATTTAGATCATATTTGGTTGTTTATTCTCTGTCAGTTTCCAACATATTTTAGTTTATGGTGTCCCAAATATTTAGAGTGTACCTGCACTGATCAGACATAAGTTGTCGAAATGGCCATATGCAGAAAGTAAATTTACAGTAACTTCGGTATTTTGTTACTGGATATAATTTTCTTATTCGATATCTTAGAGAACGGATTATTTAAAGACAAAGTAAAAATATGACGTCATAATTTTACTTGCACATATAAGGATTTTCCACAACAAAAATTTTACTTTCTGTTTGAACAATTTTAATTTTAAAACTACAACTTATAAAATTAATTCAAAATTATCCATTAAAACGACATGAAAGTACCTAATTAACAGTGCAAACTACATCAAAATCGGATAGGAAATTGCTTCACAATATGTTTTTTGAAAAAAATGTCATTTCATATGAAATATATAGTTAAAAAACTCGATGACCGAATACTTTTTGTACATCTCCGAAAATAGTCTTAATACCTGGATGTTTCATAAGTTTTTTTTTTATTTAAAAATACAGGGCGAAAGAAGAAACATCCGTGATGAGACACCCATTTTTGATATATACTATTTTACTGACAGTTCTAATATACTTCTTGTACCTCACATTATACGAACTGGATTAGGAAGGAAACTTAAGAGTACAAGAACCTATAATGTGTGTATCATTCGATCCAAACAACGAGTGGACAGTTATATTTATAGAGAATTATGGTTTTCATGACATGCTGAACAATTGGTGGTACTTTTATTCAAAGTTAAATCTAAACATGCCGGTAATTTTTGTTGCAGAAGATAATTTGACATTTTCGTCTTATAGAGATAGTACCAATTTCATTGTATTTAAAGCCGATGATTTGATGAACACAACAGAGGCTTGGTCATTTTATTCAGAACCACACAGGAGATTGGTAAGCAGGCGACCGGCACATCTTTCAAAATTCCTACGTATGGGACAAAAACTTATATATTCAGACATAGATATTGTATGGTTGAAAGATCTAAGACCATACCTCATTGGAAATTATTATATATGGACATCCATGGATTTGACAAATCGTTCAACTGGATTCATGGCAATTAAACCAACGAATATTATACTTGACTTTTTTGAAAAATGGATGTTGTCCCTCAAAATTCCTTTCGTAGACCAATATAGTTTCAAAGAACTATTTGAAAAAAAAACAGGATAAAATACGTGCACGTTTTTAAACTTTTACCAACAGATGAATTTCCCAGTGGATATGACTATTTTGAAACAAATAGAACAAGATCAGCCATTTTTGTATAATAATTTTATTGTTGGTCATGACGAAAAGGTTAAAAGGTTTAAAAAAATTGGACTATGGATCAACAGCAGTGTAATCAAAAACACATGACAAAAAGTATCTCATATTGAGTTTACAGTTGATATTTTTTTGTTATTCTTTATTTCTATAGCAACTAATAAGATTTACATGCACAATAGACAAAAGTATTACTGACATACATGTAGTACACATTACATAGACATAAGTCAATATTGCAGACAAACAATTTAGTGTACAAAAAGACAGTAAATAGTATTAATCTTTTAGCTTCAAAATATACTTGAAAATGTAATGTGTATTATTGAGAAAGAGCAGAAAATGTTTGGAGAAAAAAAATATAAAAATATAACTCAGCCACTGAGAACCTCTTCAAAACGCAACAATTTACTCTGATTGAAAGTTCTTTGAGGGGAAGACAAAAATTCAGTTGTAAGTTTCTCAATTTGCATATAATATTTTAAAAATTCAATCGCCCCCTTTAATGCAAGGAGTTTATTCTTGCATCTTCTTACATAAATGTAATATTTTAAAACTAGAACGCATGTTATTCAATACAGTCATTTTGTCTTAATAGGCTTAATCCAAGAATTATGATTGAAATATCAGGGTTCAAAACTATGTTATGATTTGAGAAAAAAAACACATATGAACATATGAATAACCCAAACTTCTTGGTATGAAAGCATTCCCAGAATAAATGTTGATATGTTTTGGTGTTTTGAAACATAAAATGCACAGTTCTGTTTTTTTTTTTTCATCTCACACTTAAATGAAAGAGAATTTTTATCTTAGTATTCTATGCAGTAATTCAAATTGAAAATTTTGCGGCTGTGTATTCCTACTTATAGAAAAGACATATGAACAAATTACATTCCAATTAACAATCTCGAGATTTAGTGTATCAGGCGACTTTTCCTGAGATTTGATAGGATTTTCTTTGACACTGCCAACACAAATTTTATAAAAAATTTACTGGGCTTCTGACATTTTTTTCAGTTTATCAATATAAATGGAATACACTATCCAGTCTTTCTTATCCAACAATTGCTTTTTCGCAATATACCGAAATTGTACTTAAGATACTATAGAATTCAATAAAAGTTTTGGACAAATTCTGGTATTTTTCTACAAATTCAGTATAATTTTAAAAAAATGTTATTTTCTGAAAGCAAATCTCTTACAAAGTAAACACCATGTTTTAATTATCAGTTCAGCACTTATTTGTAAACTTGTATTCAGACACAAAGTTTTTACAAAATTTTGTATGAATCATCTAATTCGATTGACTTATCTTCCTCACTAAATTTTGAAACAACGGCAGTAGAATACCGAAGGAACAAAGGGGTGAAATTCACAAAAATCGA
Organism: Modiolus philippinarum; assembly: GCA_002080025.1. Lineage (NCBI taxonomy): Eukaryota > Metazoa > Mollusca > Bivalvia > Mytilida > Modiolidae > Modiolus > Modiolus philippinarum. The sequence continues at coordinate 92,341 of MJUU01002274.1, forward strand.
AGTCCAAAGACAGGGCAAAAACGAGAACACAGAAAACAATGACGTTAGACACAAAAACAATNTCACAGTGTGAACTCCAGTGAAACTGAGAGTGACATCAGGTGCTCCAGAAGGGTAAGCATGTCCTGCTTTGTTAACAGCACCCGTCACACGGTAAGTGAGGCATATATGTTTTGAAAGGTCTGTTAGGTAGCTGATTGGTAAATGTCTTTTGCTAAACCTGAGACAAAACCAATTAAAAATCAAGGTACGTGTTACTTCTCTAACCCTCACACAGTACCAAGTCAAATTTTGAAAAGCTTTTGTAATCATCCAGTATCCAGAAAGAGTATAAATAATATCTTTCCAAAATGCATTTAATTTCTTTGAAACCCACTGCATACCCTCTTTATTAAGTGTAAGAACTTTATCACCATCAAATTCTTCTAAAGTGCTAACAGTAAAATTTTCCAACGAGAATGGTTTAAAGGATTACGCAGTACTAGTTTCGTCAACCATGTCATTTTTTGGTGGATAACAGAAATGTAAAAAAATGAATAACAGGAAATAACAACCTTCAATTGCTGAAAATTATAATTACATGCCACAATCTGCCATGGAACTACACATGAAAAACACGAATAAGACAAAAGACAAACGTAGACAACGATAGGAACTCGGGACAGCCCGACTTGTTACCGGCACTAGCAAAAGCAAGCTGTTGGGTTAAACCGATTTACGGCTACCCGAATCTCCCCTCATCTAGATTATTTATCATCACTGATCATCACTAATCTTTTAACTTCATCAGGTTTTCCGTCCCAAATAAATTTATAGAAAATATCTTATATTTCATGAAAAAAAACTGAGTCTGCAGGGTTTGGCGGAATTGTCAAAACTTGAACCAAGAGAGGCAAAGATAAAGTTTGAATCACAGTTACCTCACCGATGTATGTTAAATACCTGTAACCCCACAAATTTAACAGATTTCGCAGTTTTGAATTTTTTTCTGAAAAGTCATGCAATGTTTCATCTTTATTTAACAAATTTAAATTAATACCCAATAATTCAAATTTACCCGATGTGTTCACAATTAGATTTTTATCGGATAAAAAGATAAAAAGGATTCTTCTGATCCAAACTTTGAGCAAATCCATATTGCATCCGTTTTCTTTTTCTCCAAGTGTACTTTTAGTCCAAAGATAAATAACGCACTATCAAGTGATTTTGGATCAACATCCAACTCCAAGGTAACGGAAAAGTCATCTGCATATTGGCTTAACAGATATTCTGAATCATTTATCTTAACATCACCTATATTTGGGTCATTCTTGGGCGCTGCACTCAGTAACTCGAGAAGTGAAATAAATAGATAAGGGATAATGGATCTCATTGCCAAACCCCCTCACCCTAGAGAAGAAGGTTCACAATTGTCCATTATTCACCTCTGTACTTGTTATATCGCAGTATAAACTTTAACCCATTTACATAATGAAGAACCAAAGCTACAAAGTTATAAATTTATCTCTATAAATCACCACTCAACCATATCAAAAGCTTTTTTTCAAAATCTATTAAAACAAGGAGTCCAGGAACATCTTTTTCTTCAATTTTTTTTCTATTACACTATTAAATCCATAATAATTGTTATACATTCCCCAATATACCTTCCTTTCTGAGTTTCACTTATATGATTAGACGCCAATTTGTTTATATAATTTTAATTTTTACTTTCTTTCGGTAAACATGTAATCGTACATTGGCGTTGACTTATGGAAAATTTTCCCTTTTTAAACTTTCATATAGACTTTTTAGCAAAATACATTTTATATCAATCCAAAAGAAAAAAAACTTGTAGAATTCTGCTGTGAAGCCATTCCTTTCACGGGGAGTATTTCCTCCTCCTATGGTTTTATTATATCTGTACATTGTATTTCATTCTCAAAATTAGTGAGTTACGAATATTTTCTAATTTTGGATATAAACTACTATACAGTTTTGTTTTCTTTTATTATATATATTATATCCCTTTTGTTCTAACATAATTAATGAAGGATCCGTTATTTCCTCTCGTCTCTAACGCATAGTTTTGAAATCACCTTTTCAGTATAATTTTTTTGGTAAATGACAAGAGTAACAGGTACTGCTTGCCATTTTGCCTTTACCCGTGTAATTATACAACATGTCTTTCTATCTCTTATAATTCTTATTTCCCTTTCTACTTAATCTATATGTTCTATTAATTCATCGTTGTTGGCTCCACTACCTATATTCTCCGAAAGGTTATTATTAAATAAAGCTAGTTTTGCAAATAATTCCTTTTCGTGTTTTAAGACATGAAGTATATGATATATATACCCCCTTACTTTTATTTTCGTGGTCTCCCATAATAGATGGCTGTTAACAGAGATATCTTTTTCTGGGTTATCAAAATCAATGTTTGGATCCACTTCGTATTCAACAATCACATTTTAATAACTTCATTTACATTGTTTAAAAATGCAACATTATGAAGTAAGCTATTTTTTTTAATTTCAAAGTACCTGGACCTCTGCTAAATCTGATCTATAGCTTACTCCTATATCTGTTGCCAATACAGATGACTCAATATCCGATGAGACTAAAAAATAATCTAATCTACTCTGTTTTCGATTTGGTCCCCCCTGCATGTGTATCGTTTAACATTAGGATGTTTCACTCTCAAAATATGAACTATATCAAGATTATTTTCCATACATTTTTTTCGTAGTTGAGATTTTGGATTATTTTTATTTAAATACCCAATAGTATCCATATCATAATCTTGAACAACATTCCCATCAACAAACCAACAAGATGGAAGTGTTGCCCAACAGGGTAACTTTGTAACTTTGCTGGAGTAAGAGCTAAACCTGGAAATGTATACCCACTCATGAGACTACTTTTTTTCATTTTCTATACAAAAATGAGTATCAAGTAATATTTTAATATCATATGATTCTTTACATTTCATAAAGATATCATTTCGTTTGACAGAATCTTCTAGTCCCCTACAGTTAATTGAACCTACTGTTATAAAAGACACATTAAACAGAAATACACCACCTACATTAAAATCCGATATGTAGATACTCAGTGACCAAGTATAAACATATTTTCGTATACATTTCATACTATCCAAATTTCCCCGTAATACTAGATATAATAGACAGACATATAAATACAAATGATGCACCATAAATATTTCCCCATCCCAATATGCCAGTGTATAAACAAGTGATTGTTTGGCTCCTCTGAGGCGTCTTGATTGACAATAAAGTATTTGTTTGTTTGTTCGTATATACATATAGGTTCTCTTTCGATTAAAATATAAATCAACAAAAAGAAAAGTGTAAGAAATCAATCAATGATAAAAAAAGTTTTATAACTCCATTCAAAATTTTAATGAATGCCAAAAACATATAAAAATAAAGTGCCATAACAAAAGTTCATCAATATATTTATGTTTCATATTTTAGCGTTGGAAATATTACATGTAGTTCCTGAGAGTAGTACAAAGACAAAACACAAAAACAAGACAAAAAAACCATATATACAGCATTCATATATTTATCATTATAAACAAAATTACACATATATTCAATTCCTATTACAGTGCCACGTGCAGAAGTTCAATATAAATAATTTTCATATTAAACGCAGGCAAGGATATATCCTACACAATTTTCTTTTCAATCTGAGGTGAAATGTATACATCAAATTTATCTGATAAATAGATAATGCGATTAATAATAATAATAATCGGTTATCGGTACTCGACAGATTGTATACACTAAGTTGTAACGATGAACCCAAATACTGAGAGTCACACTGTAACAGTTTGAATGTTGATTAGAAATGGACATGATGCATGTAAAATCTTTGCAAAGTCACTATCCTAGCAAATTAAGGTCACGGGTATTTTAGAGATGTCAGGATGGCATGTATTTCTTACAAGGTCAATGAATACAAAATGGAGATCATATATATTTAAACAGGATGCCTGATATGATCGTTTAGTCATTACCACTGTCGAAAAAATAAACATGAATGCAAGTATAATATCAAATTCAATGTACCATGTCATTAAAGGTCAAGGTTACTTGACACATGTAACATCTGATATTGAATAAATAATATAGTTGTTCGTACAGTGAATTGCATTTTATTCACATTCGATTGTCTGTAAGCAAGAACTATTTCAACCAAGATGTACAAAGAATTTCCTTTCGACTAGCACGATTTTTTTTTAAAATCAAAGAGGAAATAGCACAAAAGCGAGAAATGAACAATAACTTGTGAAACAAATTAAGCTTAAGCATTTACCTGAACATTTGTATTGATTGAATAGCTGAAATATTGCTTACTGGACGTTAAGCCCTAACTAATGAATCAATTAATCATTTGTAATTATTATTGATTTGAACTTATTCTAAAAATAAAATTGTGCTGATATCTGAATGTAAATGTTGATATGATTGACTTTTTAATTGTAGACAAGGTTTTATTTTGATTAGATTGAAGGACATGACATTCCGCCATGTTCAGAGGGAGAGAAGAGCGTTTAAATCATAATGTAAACAGAACACTTGGTTGTTAGACCGTAAAAACGATGCATGAATGTAAAAACTTATTTGAATATCAAAAGATGATGCATTTAGACACGTCACTTATGGAAAATTATTTTTCGAGTTCTGCAATGGTGAATAAAAGAATATGGAATAAATGCACATGAAACAAAGTCTGTACAAACACATGGTAAAACCAAGCAAAGGAACAAGGCTTTTATTGTTGTTCTTCATCTTGAAGTCACCATAAGGCCTTCAACAATGAGCTGTGCTCATATCCATTGTAAGTTCAAGACGGCCCTTAGAGCAGGTGTAGAATTTCTAAAGCATGCGTTATAATTTTTTATCAATTCAAGGACCGAGAGGCGCGTAGCTAAGGTCCTTATGACGTGGAAGCACAAAAAGGCAAGAGATCTGGGGTTGCCCGAGGCCTCATTAAGTCAGGGTAAACACCCTGAAAGGGGACCAGGGAGCATAGTCCCTCCTCCCTGGAAGATCCACACATATGAGGGATACGAACATATTTTTACAATGAATTAATCAGATATATGTAATGAGTTATTTTTTTCATTTCTTCTGATCTTTAAGTGTACTCGGTCGACTATGGCAGTCGTATTTAGGATATTATTATTGAAAAAAAAAAAAATATTCTTTTAAGCTTATTTGACAGTGTGAGTTATTGCCATCACTTTGCGTCCGCCCGACGTCCGTTTGTCCGTTGGTTTTTCACATTTGTATAAACTCCTCTGAAACCACTGAAGCAAATTCAAACAAACTTTAAAGAAATGTTGTATGGTAGGTCCTTCACTTTTTGCTCATTTTTCCGATCCGACAAAAAACATGACCGCTAGCTTTAACTTAGTTAAACATCGGAAAATATTGGAAAAACATCTAATTCATCATCTGCTCTAACAATTGAAGCAAATTTAATTAAACTGTAATGATATTGGGAAGGTTCTTTACAAATATTGCTAATTTTGTTCCGATTCCACAGAAAACTTCCATCAGCGCAGAGCATATAAAACTTTTGTGCATTTTGTCGGGTGAGAGATACAAGTTCAATCTCTGAGCCTCTAGTTTTTTTGTTTGGTAGATTTACCTAGGTGGATGTGTATCCTTGGAATTTTTGTATCGGTGTTTCCTTTTTAAAATAGAGTATGTCCAATTCAAAATGTTGATGCGATGTAAGTTACAGATGGTGACACAAAAACCACAAAACCAACATGATACAAATGGGTTACCTAATAGTGACTTGTATTTTATACATTTTAAGACACCACTGTGTATGTAATCTCACTTGTCGAGCTCGCAAATTGGGTAAAATGAAATAGACCATGGATGACAATCATGTGATAGTGGTCATTTGAAGATTATTAGTATCTCCTTTTTGAAACTTGCAATATCTAAATTGAAGAAAATTTTGTTTAAAAATAAGGAATGTCTCCCTCTTGCATAACTTTATCCTTAGCTGGTTTTGGATTTCCTGTATTTAGGACCTATTGGTTATTTGTTCTCTATCAAAATTGCACATATTTCGGTATATGGATTTCCAAACGTTTTGATTTTATCTGCACTGAAGATGCACAAGTTGTCGGAATGATTTAATTACAGTAACTTCGGTATATTGTTATTTCTTAGAAATCACCCGCGTGTGAATCTATTCAAGTGCGCTGATATATATTTGTGTAACTGTTAATGCAAGTGCTGCATGTATAGCTCCAAGGGTGAGCGTGAGATAAATGAGCTTTGTCTTGTCTTGTTTTCTACAATTCATGTAAAATTTATATATATTTATTTATGATTCATGTATATGTGCTGAGGAGAACCGCTAATAGCCATTGGCTGTCGGCAATCCCCTTTAAACAAATAAAGAATTAAACTAGAGTAATGACTGTCGGAAACGACAGTGATCCCCGCACCCCCTGTTGGACACAGAAAACAGCTATAGACCCTGGGTATAATTCTTCCTAACATTTTTTGAAATTAAACTATTGACAATCACTATTTTTACCATAAGGAATTAAAGAATATATGGTTGTTAGGCAGAATTCCAAAAAAATAAACAGTCTTTGAGACTTTCAGGAATTTTACCAAACTTGGAATCATATATTTTGGAAATCAAGTTTGTGAAATGTTTCTTCTAATTCTAACAATTTTTTTAAGTATGGTTTTAATGTAGAAATCCAAAAAATATGTGGTCTTTGACACTTTCAGGAAATTTACCAAAATTGGAATCAAATATTTTTGAAATTCAATTGGTGAAAATGATTGCCCTAATGGAAACAAATCCTAACAGTATTGCTGGTTAGGTAGAATTCCTAAAAATAAGTGGTCTTTGACACTTTCAGGAAATTTACAAAATTGGAATCAACTATTTTTAAAATTCAATCGGTGAAAATGATTGCCCTAATGGAAACAAATCCTACCAGTATTGTTGCTAGGTAGAATTCCAAAAAATAAGTGGTCTTTGACACTTTCAGGAAATTTACCAAAATTGGAATCACATTTTCCAATTCTAAGATTTCAGACTTTTATTTTTTTCCAAATACTTGCCAAAATATAAGATTACATGCCAAAATGTCCAAAAATATCAGTCTTTGACATTTTCAGGTTTATCAAAGATGGAACCGGAATCAAAATTCTGAAAGCTTATTGCGCATCTACAGACTATATGCAACAATTCTACAACAAAATTAAAACCCTAAATCCAAGAATATAGGAGGAGTTCGCGTCGCATGCCACATGTGTAAAAATGGACATCTTGGGGCTTCTTGTTTGCACCAAGACCAATATCAAAATTCCGAAAGCTTATTGCGCATCTGCAGCATATATGCAACAGTTCTGTAACAAAATTAAAACCCTAAATCCAAAAATGTAAGAGGAGTTCGCGTCGCAAGGATGTGTGACGGTCGGACGGACAGACGGACGGACGGACGGACGGACGAGGCCAACGACAATATCCCCGAACTTTCATTCAAAAGTGCGGGGATAATTAAAACCCTTAATCCAAAAATGTAGGAGGAGTTCGCGTCGCAAGGATGTGTGACGGAGGGACGGACGAGGCCAACGACAATATCCCCGAACTTTCATTCGAAAGTGCTGGGATAATTAAGTGCGCTGATGAAATAAAAAAAAAATGGGGAAGAAAGAGATCCTTTATCATTTTGCAACATTTCCCACACTGACTAAGTTTGTCAACAGACTAGTTTTATTTTATTTTTGTTAAGGACCTTGTTTCGGTTCGAACTATGGAAATGTCTTCCTCTGCATGGACACTGCTTCTACGTTATATCAGATATATCTGTCAATTTTTCGGAATAGAACGCGTACCATTTAGCACGTGAACTAAAAATCAAACAACACACAGGGAAAATTTTGGCGATAAGTGAGGTTGTCAATCTATCCAGGGAATAAATTACATAGAAACTATATGACTTTTCGAAAAATAGACCTTGAAAATTTTATAGATGGCGATAAGTGAGGGACAGCCATTAAGAGGGGCGGTTAAACAAGGGAACACTGTAAATGCAGAGAGTTAATTAGCAAAATATAAAAAAAAACAAAGAACCGTCTTAAACTGATAAAAGAATTAAAACTGCAGATTGACCATACTCAGAATCCCTTTCACCCTGTCTTTCTCTCTTTTTTCTTTCTTTTCATTTTATTGATTTATTTATTTATTGCGAAAATGACGTGGAAGCACGTGCTGCCGTGCCTCCGGGTAGCTACGCGCCTCACCGATGCTGTCAAAAAATTGGGGCAGTACGGCCGTTTTGTTTAAACTACGACCTCAGAAAAAACAAATAAAATACTCGGCACAATTTCTTTAATTCCTGCAAAAAATTCACTTAAATGCCATGAATGAAATAAAAGAATATTAGTATTTATTTACATAAGAAACATCAAATGATACAGAAATGACACGCCTTATATTGACCTAGTATGCAATTCTCTTCAAAGTTTAAAAAAAATAATTCCAAGCGCAAATAACAATTCGAAGTCTCTGAACGAAATATATAATCAAATCTAGAAAAAAATGAAAAATACCCAATTAATTATTCAACCTGATAAAAGACATGACAATGTATATATTTTGCTAGATCTCTCAATCTCACTTATAATTGGTTTGAATTAGTTTTGTGAAAGGCTTAGAAAATGACATTAAACAATCCGCTACAAAACAGACCTTTCAAAAAGTATATGCCTCACTGGAAGTATGACAGGTGTCGTTAGTGGAACAGGACATGCTTACCCTTACGGAGCACCTGATATCACTATTGGTTTTCATTGAATTCATCGGAGTTTACTCTAAGCGTGCCTTAGTTCAAAATGCTTTCTTTTGGTTTCCGCGCATTGTGGGTGTCTCAGGTCCTTGTTTTGTCTTTGTTTTTCGGTGTTACCGTTTTGGCCATGTTTTTTTTTTTGGACTTTGATTTTTCTGATTATCACTTCCGTTGTTCCTTTGGCCACTGCTGGTGGACTATTAGTCTCCGGAGTCATTCACCAGCCCGGTAGTCAGTACTTCGGTGCTGACCCGAAAGCCGATTCTATTTGAAACATTGCAATATCTAAATTTTTGTATAAATTTTGTTGGAAACTAAGAAGTATCTCCCTCATGCAAATCTCTGTCTTAGTTGATTTTGGCTTTACATTTAGATCATATTGGGTATTTGTTCTCTTTTAGTTTTTAAACATCTTTGAGTTTGTGGTCTTCCAGGCGTTTAGATTTATCTGCATTGAAGAGACATAATTTGTCGAAATGCACATACATGTATGCAGAAAATAAATTAACAGTAACTCCGGTATTTAGTTATTTCTTTCCACTGGGTCGATGCCACTGCTAGTGGACTGTTAGACCCGAGAATATTCACCAGCCTAGTAGTCAGTACTTCGATGCTGACCCAAAAGCAGAATCTATTTGAAATGTCCTTAGCTGATTTTGGCTTTACATTTAGATCATATTGGGTAATAGTTCTCTATTAGTTTTTAAACATCTTTGAGTTTATGGTCTTCCAGGCGTTTAGATTTTATCTGCACTGAAGAGACATAATTTGTCGAAATGCATATATGCAGAAAATAAATTAACAGTAAGTTCGGTATTAAGTTATTTGTTACCACTGGGTCGATGCCACTGCTGGTGGACTGTTAGTCCCCGAGGATATTCAACAGCCCAGTAGTTATTACTTCGGTGCTGACCCAAAAGCAGAATCTATTTGAAAAATAAATAAAAATACCGAGGTTACTCTATGAATTTAGATTCTTTTGAAATGCCTGTTCTAAGTCAGGACAATAGCGGTCTACAATTATCCGGTGACCTCTCACATGCTTTGTCTTTTTGTCTCTGGGACTTTGGTTCTTGACAATTCTGGTATGTTATTTTGTTATTGCCCCCTATTTTTAAACATCAAGGAGATGAAAAGAGTACTACTAATAAGACAGATTTACCTGACATTGAACAAGGAATCATAAATAATATTAACCTGGATATGAATTTCCAAATAACTTAAGATGAAATGGTTTCTTGTTTTTATAATTTGACTAACAATAAAGAAACATAATGAAATCAACGAAATATATTTTTTCCGATCTTCGATAAAGAACAAAATACAAAAGTAGTGTTTAATTTTATATTTGATGCTTGAAGAATACCTTCAAACTGGCTTATTGGTAATATCAAACCAACACAAAGGCAAAGGTTACAAAAACAACAATTAAAAAAATCATACCAATTTCAATTCAGTTGAATTAGTAAACTCCTTCCGGAGACACAAAGGGAAAATATCAACTTTATACTTTTGAAAAAAAATCAAACAGGATTCAGACGTACTAAACAAAATCTCTACGCTTCAAAAGGTTTAATTAACAGCCTTATTAATTTCGAGGTTTTTTTTTTATGAAACTACTACCTTGACACAAAGCAACGTATTTTCTAGATTTCCGTAAAGGTATCATTATGAATGAATACCCGGTTAGTATTTCTCATAACCATTTAGACATTTCGTTACTAAATAAAAAGAACACAAAGGCATACAACTATTTTGTGAATTGAGACAAATCATTGACACTGTTATCGAAAAATGTAAAACACACATGTGTTACTTTCCTAACTTGAGGTACGTTCATTTTGATATTTTTGTCTCCCCTGGAGCAAAATTCAATTGAAAAAATTTCATATTTTAATTTGATAATTATAAACCTGATAATGCATACGTGTCACAACACATACCGGTATATTACATCTGTATCAGTCACGAAAAAGCATTCCTGAAAGCACAAATAAATTATATATTTCCATTTGAAGATCAAAAGTACCCAACGAAGGTAAACAAAAAGTCGTCAATAACCAATATATACGCTGCAGGATGAGGTGTCTCTTATAAAACTTATGGGGATAATAGTATATACATAGCAAATTAAGTATCAGTAGTGGAAGTGGAATTGTTTAAACATATATATTTGAATATTACATATTATTATATAGATTGCGGTGAAAGATTGAAATTTCTCAGTGAATTAAAAGTGATAATTAACTGTGAAATTATTTTCCATAATTTCACTCTAGGAAGTGACGTCACAATAGACGTTGTCAACGTCGTTGTTAAGTAAACGTCTCAGCGGATTAACATAGAAAACTTAGTTCATACAATAAATCTTAAAATAAACCATAAAATATTGCATAATAAGATCTATATAATAAAAACAATAACTAATCCTATATTCTGATTATCGAAAATATTCAACTCATGATCGAAAACATTGTAATTCACTCATGCGCTGCGCGCATTCGTGAATTACTGCGTTATTCGATCATTCGTTGAATATTTTGCGATAATCAGAATCTCGGATTAGTTATAGTATAAATAATAATGCAAATGAGACAAAGTCTACACAAATATATAGCAAAAACCAGCAAACCAACAACGCTTTTATTGTTGGTGTTCATCTTGAAGTCACCATGAGGTCATCATATAAGTTCAAGACCGTCCCTGGCACGTACCGGTTTGAGTGGAATCATTTGCTTATTGTCGAACATTGCTACATCCATGTCTTTTCTGGTCATAAATGTGGGGTTGTCAACAAAAATAAATTAAACTGACAAAGCGTTCTTACAAGCACAGTACACATTTATAGACGTGATGAAGAACAACAATAAAAGGGTTGTTCAATTGCTTTATCATACCACGTATTTATAGAGATTTAATTTTCATTTACTCTATATCTCTTCATTGCATATGCCATGAAATATAAAGAAATAAACTCTTAGATATAAAGTATTGCAAACTTTAAAAAATAAAAACTGTGACCACTTGTCATGTTTCTTTTGCAGTTACCATGTGGATTATGGACTTTGATTGTAATCTTTAGTCATTTTAGGTGCTTACTGTTATGTTACTTTGTTTTAAGAGAAATAAAAGTACAAAAGTTAGATCTTTGATAAACTTTGAAATCATGTAAATGTAGCATTTTTTTGACATTTCTAATAGATAACGTTTAAGATTTTCATTAATTAAAAGTTTAAAGAGTGCTTGACCAATGATATTTGATATGCAGGCTGATTATAAATATTACAGAAGACCCCTTAACCATTTATCTTTATGTTTATAAACTTGGGTTGTACCTGAAAAATATCGAAATTTGATATCAGACATTCGGGCTGTTTTTGAACATCCTAGACACATCATTTTTGAAACCATTTAAACATAACTTGATACATGGTTAGCACATGTGAAGATCTTGATATTTATTTATAAGGTCATGAGTCAAAGGTTAAGATGCGTCATAGATTTTTTCTTGTAAATTAATTTGAAAAAGCATGCTTCAATACATTTTAAAAAAGTGATACAAAGTTTGCTTTTGATAAGAGCTAGAAGACTATTCATTTAAAGGTTATAAATAAAAAAAGGGTCATGACGAAACTTATAAAATATTATATTGTGAACAATATAATATTTTATACTGTAGAGCAGCCTACAATAGATTTTGTGTTGCTAGGGCATAAAACGCCGTCAATCAACAAATCAACCAATCAGTCTCTCAAAAGAATTGAACGAAATGTATCACATGATAAACCTTTATCGCGTTTTGGAAACTTTTCAACGTCATAAGGTCAAGGTTCAAGGTCATTGTAGAAAATTAAAGTTTTTAATTGTGAACACACTTAAACAAGACAAACGGAAATGTTGTAATTTGCCTTTGTAATCTTGTCCCTTTAGGTAATTATACGTGTTTTTGTAACTTGCTTATGCTTAAAGATATTTTTTGATGTAAGATGTTTACTGGCTATTATAAATTGAATCATTTACAGTCTAAATGAAAACAAAAGGTAGGGAAATGATACAATGTAACATCTGTTAGTAACAAATTAGATAATAAAAAAATAATGATTAATTGTCAATGTCATATGCAATGTTTTGTGTGATTTACGTAAAATGTGATTTTACATTAAATGTATTTAACGCTTTATGTAAACGGGTAAGTTACATATCTTTATGTAAATAATAACATTAATAATACAGTTACTGCAAATTTAGTTTCTGCAAAACCTGTTTGGAGAATTAATATCTCTTACAGTTAGATAAAGATGAAAACATTTGGAAGTATTTCAATCAAAAGTCATATAAAATCTGATAGATAACAAATAACAAATGGGGGTAGTAAAATTGTGACCGTACAGAGTTGTCAAGACCCGGAGTCCATGAGACAAAAAGACAAATCAGGTGAAATCAACAGAAACATTGTGGACCGCAATTGCCCTAACTTGGTACTGCATTTCAAAAGAAATGTTGGTCAAACCGGTTTATGGCATGCAAAACCTTCCATGCCAGTGCGTTATTGTCAGGAAGCAACTCAACAGCAATTGCTATTGAAAAGTCCAAGACAGTTAAAAGAAATCATTATCCAAGAAAGAAGCAAAAATGATGTTGAATACGAGTATACAAAGGGCTTGTCGTCCATTGAATACTGATATCTATTCAACGAAGACATTGTGTCGCAACGGAACAAAACTGAGAAAAACTTAGGCACAATAGTCTTTAATACATCAGCAAACGAATACCAAGGCAAAAATGATGAATGGGGGATTCTAAAATTAAAAATCCAAAATCATGGCACTTCATATACAACACGAATTCATACAGCATGACAAAGACAAAACAAATGAACAAAAATGGACAAGAAAGCCAAACACCACAGCAGTAGCAGTGTGAACCCCTACAAGAACTGAGGTAATCCTCGTCCGGGATGTCCACATTTAATCAAAGATGACCACCGACTGCAGCATAGGTTGACAATGCACCCATTGGAAACACTTCAAAAGATTTATTTCTAAAACTATTGTTCCATTGGTACCAAACTTGTTTACAACGGCAAATCAGTAGTCTATTTTTAACATAGTATCCGTAATATTTGCATTTACTGCAAACATTGCACCGTATAGAAAACGTTCCCCATACACTGCTTTACCAAATGTTCCCAACTCTACCAACCTTAAATATCGATACTCCTTGAGTAGTTAACTCGTTAAATATAATGCCCGGCATTTAATACAAGAGGGCTGCCATTCTGGAAAATAACTTCACGTAATATCATATTGGAATACTTTCAAAGGTCTACTCCTCAAGCAATCATAAACCAATTGAAACCGAACGTTTTCATAAAAGTCCTTGTGTACTTGCCTTGAAAATCTGCGTCCCTCTTGTCAGCATCTTTTCAAAGATTGCTGTGAACATTAACTATTGTATAACATTTGTCAAAAGAAAGAATCCTAAGTATTGGCATAAACCAATGAACCAATCGATACCAAACTTTGAAAATCCCCTTAAAAAGTGAACGTCTGGTATGTCGCCAGCGTGAAACATAATTCAACATATAATCCTCTCGGAAACTCAATTGAAGGTAGATCGATACTAATACTGGCGCGTATTACAAAATACACAAAAATGTAAGAGTCGGTTGCGGCATTGATTTAACTTTTAAACCTGAATATTCTTTAATGTGCCTTTTCAGTGTGACGTCATAATATTTCGACATACACTTTCCCGCGCATTAGCTCCCTTTTCCCGTAAATATTGTCTATTTCGTAAAATATATAACATATTTTCTAAATAAAACGATGACATATAGATTTTTATTTAGCTCAACAAACAGGTGAAATATATATCTCTGAAATATTAAAAAATGAAAATATCTATCAGATATTCATTACATATGAAAGCTAAACAAAAGGCATGTTCTTACAAATCCCTACATATTCTTTGTAAATATGCTGAAAAATACTGAATTTGGCTAAGACCTACAAAATATCTTAAAACAAAAAACAAAAATGTTTCTGATATTTATATTAGACTCGATCTACTTTTACATTTCTCTCAAAGGAATCGGTGCATTTAACAGGATCAACATACTCTTTCGATGACAGTTGTCAAAAAAGTGTCAAAATTTGATGCAAGATATCTGTCAGAGGGACATACTTTTACATGCATTGCATCCTTTGGGAACACTTTAAAAGATCTACTATAAATCACTGGACTTACTAAACAATCCCTTAGACTGTTGATAATTGAAAACCTTTCAGTATCACGCATTATCAATAGCACCTGATGATACCTCAAGTTTTTGTAAGGTTAACAATGCGAGTTCTTCAGTTTTTATGGGGTTCTTGTTCATTTTTGTTCATTTGTTTTGTCTTTGTCATATCGTCTCCATTTGTGGTGGATATGAATTGCTGTGTTTCTTTGTTTTTTGATTTTTCATTTTTTTTTTCACGCTTACTTCGGTATGATTTTCCGATGTATTTTGCCATTAACAACAGGTTGTATCATATATTTGGCGTTAGTTACTGTTCTGTACTTCGTGGGTGTTTACCTTTTTTTTTTCAATACAAAACTGTAAGTTTCATTTTTGTGATTATACTTTAATACAAAAAACACATTACTTAGTTCATCATTACTCCTTCGAAGAAATCATTTGATCACCTAAAACAGTCTAAATATCTGGTTGAGCAATTATATTTTTAAATTTATGAAAACAGGGAGAAAGAAGCCTACTCGTGATGAGACACCCAGTTTTGATATATACAGTTTTTCTGCTAGCTCTGATATACTGTATGTATCTCACATTATTCAGACTGGATCAAGAGGATTACTCTTCTATACATATTAGGTGCATGTCATCGAAACCTGACAACGATTGGACCGTTATAGTCATCGTGAATTATGGGTTTCTTGATATGTTGAATAATTGGTGGTACTATTATTCCAAGTTAAATCTAAACATGCCGGTAATTCTTATTGCAGAGGATAACTTGACGTTTTCGACTTATAGAGATAGTACCAATTTCATTGTTTTTAAAGCCGATGATTTTATGAACACAACCAAGGCGTGGTCGTTTTTTTCAGAACCATACAGGAGGTTGGTCAGCAAGCGACCGGCACATCTTTTAAAATTTCTGAGAATGGGACAAAAACTTATATATTCAGACGTAGATATTGTATGGTTGAAAGATCCAAGGCCATTCTTTATTGGAAATTATCATATATGGACATCCATGGACGAGACGAATCGTTCAACTGGATTCATGGCAATTAAACCAACGAACATTATACTAGACTTTTTTGAAAAATGGAAGCTGTCCCTGAAAATTCCGTTCGTAGACCAGTATAGATTCAATGAGCTATATAGTAATTACAGCATGAAATATGTTTTTAAATCTTTACCTAAAGATAAATTTCCTGATGGGCATGAGTATTTTGATGAACATCAAACAAGATCAGCTATTTTTGTTCATAATAATTTTATTGTTGGTCATGACGAAAAGGTAAAAAGGTTTGAAGAAGTTGGACTTTGGATCAACAACAGTGTAATAAAAGACAAATGACAATAGCATCTCACATTGTATCCATCGCTGAAATTTATTAAATAATATTTCACAATGAATTGTATTTTTGTTGAAATTAATAGTGTGATGAAAAGTGTTTAAACAGATTTGTCCAAAACAAACAGGTTAAATAGATAAACTTAATCATAATGTCCTTTATCTTTTCATATTTCATTTGTGCATTAGTAAGATCTTGTCCTTGTCTGTAATCAAACAAGCGTTAGCGTGTGCAGTAACATATAGTTATTTGATTGATTGAGGATCTTCACTCATTCCCAAAACAAAAATCCTAGGATATATGGATGAAAAAATGTGATATGGTTGATTATATTTTTTATAGCAGAGAATATCTTTCGATAGACGATTATACTATGTTCAACTTTATTCAGAGGGGATTAAGGAGCATTTAAATTATACCATAAACAGAGAAAATGCCGCTTAAACCGGTGCTGCTGGAGGCCGTCTTGAACTTACTATGAGGTATGAGCAAAGCTCATTGATGAAGGCCCCGTGGTGACTTCAAGATGAAGAACAACAATAAAAGCGTTGTTCCTTTGCTTGTTTTTTCTATACAATGTATTTGTAGAGACTTTGTCGCATGTGCATTTACTTCCTATCATTTCAGTCAGCAACATCAAATGATTTATCAAGGTCCTTAGGTTACTGGCATTAATTGCTCGAGTACTGCAAGCATTTGTTTTTAAATTTTAAATTGCACAAGGGCGAAAACACTGGAAATGTCGCTGCAACTGTAAATAGAAGCTTTTTACAGAAGCTTTTACTGTTTGGTGAAATGTAAATAATCACAGGATTAAAAGCTATATTATTATACGAATGACGAATGCTGGTGGAAAAAGGCGGGACACTACCCCGGTTTTAGAAAAAGATATTTTCTGAGGTAAAGTAAATCAATTAAAAAGCATTTATTTTCTTTCCTCAAAATGACATCAATGATATAATATAAAAAATATCATATCTTGTTAATATTTATCTACAGTGTAAATTTGTGGGATGATTGTATTATCAATTTACAAGGAAAATAAAATCAAACAATATTTTTTTCGATTAAATATAATTAAAATCTAGATAGAAAATGAAAAACACACAATAAAAAATTTTTCCCTGATAAAAATGTATACGAAATGGCATTATATACTCAGCATTAGAAGAATCGCACCACTTGTTTGATATCGTTCAGGTCTTGAAATAATATATTCCTCGTGAATGTGATTTTTTTATAAAATTGTGAAGGTCGAGAACAAAGGAGATAATTTTTGCCGATGACGCATCAGCAATAATTTGTATGGAATGTGAACGAAAGCAAAAGCCATAGATTTTCTTTCCATGTAATGGTCTTGGTGTAAAGACTGATGTACAGATTTACAAACAAAAAATAGAAATTCATATTTATGTCTTAAAGTTAGTATCAACAAGGGTTAAAATTGCATTATTTATGTCATTTAAGCATTTTATGGTGTAAAAAGTTTTTTTTTTTTAATTTAAATCTAAAATCAAAAAATCTCCTAGTTTTTAGAATTTTGATAACATGGCCACAGTAACATGGGATAAAAATTTCAAAGACCAGGGAGATTTAGTTAGTACCACAAACAAACAGATGTAGGTGACAATTATATGGTTTCTTGCATTTGAAAAGTAAGTGGGAACCGAACCGTCAATCAAAAGAACGAACAATCCATAGACAATGGCAAAAATCAGACACAATAAGAAACAAGGACACCACTTGAGTACGGGACAAAAAAGAAAAATGAAGACACACATACAGATGAACAACACGGACCCAATAAAACCCGTGGGTGAGATCAGATGTACCGGTAGAGTAAGCATCTCCTGCTTCTTATAAGACATCCGCCGTGTTGAACATGTCAACTCCGGTAGTAAAGTCGAATCCGATCGAGGAAAAACAAACTTTAGTTGTAGAGGGAAAGATCTGCTGTCATCAGGGAAACTTATATCCCATAACGATCCACAAGATCGTGATGTCGACCGTAAAACTTCTGTAGTGATGACTGTAACTTTTTTGTAACGTACCCTTGCTTAAGCAGTCTATTTGTAAGCAACTGAGCTCTATCAAGGAGGTCACTGTAACGACCACAAGCCCTTGAGTAGCGAATGAGTTGTGAGTTGTTAACTCCATATGCTGGTGCTTTTGGAATGTTGCTACAAAGAAAAGGGAAGTTGACTATTGGAAAAGTGAAGTCATAGCGTTTGTCATACAGGCTAGTTTGTAATGTACTTTTGTTGTCAATTTCAAATTATAGAAAAAAATCTGGTGAAACCAGAATAATAAATAAACAAATCAACGAAGTATGTTTTTGCCGATTTACGATTAAGTGCTTCATATAAAATTTGATACCTTTAAACTGGTTAAATCAAGCAATTTTTAAAAACAAAGGTTACAATCATGTACCAAGACAACCACAAAACATTCAGACCAGTAACAATTTTGAGTTGTTTCAGTAATACTAACAACAAGAATAAAAACTTTGCAATTTTGAAAACAAAATCCAGGATTCAGATCTAAATAGTCTACAGCTGAACATTTTTATGGTGAATGAAAGGATGAATTAGAAATGATAAGAAAGGGTAAATTAGAAAGGATGAATTAGTACTAATTAGTGCCTTAATGACTTCTTTTCAATATCTTATTCAATTGTAGAATTCAATTAATTTCGAGTTATTTTTATTTTGTCATTTATTACCGCCGCGTCTATGCTTCTGCAGGTGGAATGCTAGGCCCAAAAGGTATTCACCAACTAAGTAGCCCGTACATCGGTGCTTACCCGAAAGCCGATTTTATCTCGAAGCTGCTAATATTCAAATTTCATAAAATTTGGTTTTAAATTAGTATCTCCCTCTTGCATATCTCTGTACTCTGCTTTGTTTTTGACTTCCCATTTGGATTTTTTTTGGGGGGGGGGGTATTTGTGCTCTATCGGATTTTACCATTTTATTTTTGTTTTATGGTCTTCCAAACTGCACTGATAAAGTATATGGTGTCAAATTGGTCATGAGTATATTAATTTACAATATTTCGGTATTTTGTTATTTTCAATGTAAATATCAGTGGGCTGATGACCATGCCGTTTGACTTTAAGTCTCCGAGACTATTCACCAACAAAGAAGTCTGTATTTGGTGCTGACCCGAAAACCGATTTTATCTGAAAACTATCCATAAAAAAATTTCATACAATTTTGCTTAAAAGTAATGAGTATAATCCTTTTGCATAGCTCTGTCCGCTGCTTTTTCTAGCTTTTAATTTAGATCTTTTCGTTTATTTGTGCTCTATGATATTTGATATTTTTATGGTCTCCCCATCATTTTATACAGATTATTTGTTCTCTTTCAGTTTTTAAATATCTTTATGGTCTTCCAAGCATTTAGATCTTATCTGCACCGGAGAGACAAAACTTGTGAAAATGCGCATATCTAGAAATTAAATTCACAGTAACTTCGTTATTTGGTTATTTGATTAATCAGCCTTTGTCAAAATGACCATATGCAGAAACACAATTTATAGACACCTCGGTATTTTGTTATTTATTTACATAGTTCTGTCCGTTGCTCTTTTAAGTTTTTTTTATGTTATTTGTTCTTTATCAGATTTTTGAAATTTGTTCTTTGGCCTTTCATGTAATTTAGAGAAACGTAATATTTCAGTTTTAATGTGATACAGATTTGCCATTGTTATATCTGTTTACAACGAGATGAAATATATATGTTTTCAACGTTTTCCTTGGTCTTGCATCAGGGTTAGAGAAATGACATGTACCAAGGATTTAAATTGGGTTTGTCTTTAGTAAGAGAATGACATGTACCAATCAGCCACCCAACATATCTTAAATATATACTCATTTTTACTTCTAAATAGCAATTGCTGTTGAGTTGACATAACCGCTATGGCTGGGGGGAGGGGGGTCCCGCCATCAAATTGGTTAAACCCATGCCTGTACCAAGTCGGGACCATTGCGGTCGACACTTCTCAAGTAGTTTCCATCTGCTTTTTCATTTTGCTTCATGGACTTTGGTTCTTAATAATTCTGTTGGATAATTTTGGTTGTTACAACCATTTACAATATTTCGAAATTTTGTTATTTATTACATGTTCTACTGGACAGATGCTGTTGCTGGTGGTCTGTCAGTCCCTAAGGGTATTCATCGGCCCATTCGTCAGTACTCTTCTGTTGACTGGAACACCGAGGTTGTTTGGAGACTTACATTATCGAAATTTTATAAAATTTTGCTTGAAACAATGGAGTAATCCTCTTTTGCATAGCTCTGTTCTTTGCTGTTTTTGGCTTTCCATGTAGATCTTTTTCGTTATTTGTCCTTTTTCAGAGTTTAGAATTTGTTTGGTTATGGTCCTTCAAATGTTTAGAATTGATCTGCACTGAAGAAACAAAGGTTTTCGAAATGGCCATATGTAGACACTTATTTTACAGGTACTTCGGTACTTAGTGATTTATCCTGAACTACTATATGGACGTCAAGTAATGTCTCTTTTTATGTTTTACATAAAGGTATCAATATAAATGATATAAGAAAACCTAGTTGGTATTTCTCATATGAATTAAGAAACGCTGTAACTAGAAAAAACAACACATAGGAATATTTCTACTTTATGAACTGAGAAAAATCATTGACACTCTGATCAAACCGTGTAAATATACATGTTGACCTTTCCTTAAGTTAGCATTTTCATAGAACTTGACGTACATGCATTTGATTTTGTTTTCTTCACAGAGAACATTCAAATAAAAATTTCATATTTCAATTCAATAATTATACAACCGATAATGTACCACAACACATACCGGTATATACTATGTGAACCTGTCACGAAAAGCATTACCGAAAGCACAAATGAATAATATATTTCCGTTCATCAAAACAACCCAAGCTAGTTAAGTGGTCGAAACCAATATATATATGCTTTAGGATCAGGTGGTTTATCAAAAAGTTTACAAAATAATAATATATTCATTACAATTTAGCATCATTAAAGGAGTTGTTACAACAATTAAATGTTTGTTATAAAGTAAAGATCAACAGATAGGTCAACAATTAACAATGAAGGGATATGGTCATGAGTAAATGCAAAGGAGACAAAGTCTCTATAAATACATGGTAATACCTGGTAATAATAAGCAATGGAACAACGCTTTTATTGTTGTTCTTCATCATCTTGGAGTCACCATGAGGACTTCAACAAAGAGCTTTACCCATACATCATTAGTAATAAATCTGAATAAGTACAATTCTTGATTCTTAAAAGAAATGAAAACTAAAGACTACAGTTTAAAAACAAATAGGCACCACTTTTCTTTTTTTTCTGTCTTTTTTTGCAGTTCCCTTGTGTTTATTGTTACAGTTATTGTAAGAGTGTCCTGCTATCTTGATATATTTAAGAATTGAATGGATTATTTTGAAGTTTCATTGGGATAAGAAAGGGTTGACCGAAGAACATTTTTAATTTTTGGATTTTTGATTTAATTGGACTTGTGTATTTCACATATTTGATGTGATTTTAAAATCATGGTTACTTTATGACAGGGATCATGCTATTTTCGCAAAGTTGTATTATAATGATATGAAACATTTTATATGTTTTATTTAAGTATTGTGTATATTTAACAATATTTGAGGTTGTTAGTTTTAAGTGTTATATTCGATGGTGTTGTATTGCCTGGTGTTTTTCTATTGTCTGGTATGTTCTATTGCCTGGCTACTATGATTGGTCAAAACTATTTCATTATGAATACTCATTACCGTTCTTTTGCCTGGCTACTGTGATCAATTACAACGATTTTATTAATATTCATCACTGTTCGAATGCCTGTCTAAAATATTTGGTCAAAACCATATCAATTTCAGTGACATGGATTTCTTTTGGCGTTGACATGTTTGATGGAATTTTATTTCTACTCAAGTTAATTGTAATAAATGACCTCAAAAGAGAAATACGACACGTTTAACACAAGAAATCAGCCTGAGTTCTGACTTACAGAACTAATTACTATGGTTTTGAAAGTATGTAAAGCAAATGCACATTCATTAATATTTTGTAATGATTAAACATGGAATCATATACAGCTGCATATTTGCAGATATTAAAAATGTTAATTTAAAAAGATACTATCATATTTGTCCAGATTTACTAAGCAGTTTTACTACAAATGATCAGTTGCTTTTGTATAAAAAATGTTTTCATTTATGTGCACCATTAAAAAGATGTAGATGAACTTGTAAACGTTCTTTTTATTATTTATATGAAAAACAATGTGCATTTTGATTATTCTATAGTGTTATTATAGGGGTATTTTCATATCTATCCTGTATAATATCCATGTGCAGTCGCATTGGGTTGAGGTCAACTGTATTCGCCTGAAGCAGATCGGAGTATCTGCCCTGTATAAATTCCTATGCAGGGCATTTGCACTGTACAGATCATATGTACCAAGAACGTCCGGTTATATTAATTGGCCAAATCACGCTATTTTAAAGGCATCAGTTAATAAACATTAAACGGTTAATGCGAGTAATTGTTATATTCTTGGAGAGACAAAGCTTCTTGTCATAACAAAATATCATAGTAAAATTCACGTAAAATATAATTACTTTAACGGTAAAAATCATATATTGTAATACTTAGACTGATAATTCTACGTCACAATAGCATTTTGGTCTTTGCTATTGAAGCTTCAGTGTAAGTTTCATGTCTTACCGAGATATGATTTAAAAAGAAATAATTTAATACGTATCTTTTCAAAATCATGAATTTGAAAGTGTTGACACAGTGTTTCATGTAAGACCATTCATTTAAACGGAACTAAACTATTTTGTTACATAAGAGACAACGCAAATCGGTCGTTTATAATAAGGACCATAAATTTTATTAGGAATGTAAAAAAGTTAGTTTGTATTGGCATATATTTCATTGTTATGGTGCTTTTATAGGCCGAGGTTGATGGTAATAGGTATGGCTATGGCTTCTACTGGAGGTTTTCATGGTGTCGTCAAGATGAAGAACATTAAAAAAGAGTTGTTCCATTATGTTTTGGTTGGGACTTTGATAAAATGCATTACCTGAAAATAAAGCCCACATATATATATTCCCCGCCAACATTTGACTCCACAAATAAAATAAAATAAAATACAATTTTAAAATCATTGGTGCACAATAGCAATATCCACTGAACATTCTGAGAAAGTTTTGGTGATTTCAAGTTTTATAGGAGATGTCACCACATTGTACCGCTGTGTTGGATGGAATAACGAACGGACGGACGAATAAACGGAGGGACCAAAAGACACCATGATCACTATAAATATTACCTCATGTGCAATTTATCCTTATCCTTTTATTGCTGATATGTACGTTTACTATTAAAGAAGTAACTTGAAGTCAACTCAGCAGGGTCTCACCTCACGAGGGATATTACCAACAGCATTCAAGGGCCCAGATGATTCAATAGGATGATTATTTCTAAAAATAGATTCATACTGCATATGGACAGAAGTCTTCCATTTTTTTCCAAAATTTCTTCTATAATTAATTTAATGGTGGCTGTTAAAAATTTTCTAGAAATAATGATAGATCTTAACCAACAGTCTCTCCCAAAAGTTTATAAATGTAGAAATTAGAAATGATTTCTATAACATGTTTTAAACATGAGCCACTTCAACATGAAATGCACAGGATATTTTCAAAATGGGAAAACGTTTGTCCACATACTGTACAAAAGGTCTATTCTTTGTTTCTATGGACATTTTTAACTGTCGCGATATCAAACAACCACCGATTTATTGTTATTCTTATATTTCTGAATGGAAATTTCTATCCCGCAAGGATCAGAATGGTCAATTTTAATCACTTTCCAATTCGCCTTACTCTAATTACAAAGAAATATGGACAATTATAGTTATTGTGAATTATAGAGTTTCACAAAATGCTTAACAATGCAATCAACTATAAAATGTGTTTTGTACACGGTTTAATCTTTAAAATAATTCGCCAAGCAAAGTTTTGAATAAACATGTATCCAATAAATGAAATATAATTACTGTTGCATTTAGTGATTATCTTGTGATACCATCTTTAAATTTGTTTCATATTTGTTCATAATTTGTTTTGCGCATATGCAGAATTTAAATTTACAGTAACTTCGGTATTTAGTTATTTCATAATGTTCGTTTTAAATGATCAGCATTGAATCAAAGACAGAAATTATAAACCCTTTTTGTTTTTATAGTTTTTTTTTTTTTTTTTTTTTTTTTTTTTTTTTTATGTAAAAAAATTATCTTTCCAAGAACACGTTAAAAATAATACGCAAAAATTGAGCTTTATTTAAGTAACGATTCTCTTAAGTTGATAAGACCATTTCATACGTTGAAACCCAAAATTAAATTCATTTTATTGAAGGAGGCTTAGTTTCAGGAAACATTCATACAAGGTGAGAAAAATTTTAAATGAAAAATGAAATACACCAATTTAACATAAACAAGAAGTGGTGCCATCAGAACTGATGACAATCCCCGAACTCCCTGTTCGACACAGAAAACATTTTTATAGACCCTGGGCATAATATTCCTCAACGATTTTGAATTCAAATTATGGATAATCACTATTTTTACTCAAAAAGAATACAAGGATAAATGGTTGCTGGAAAGAATTCCCGAAAATAAGAGGTCTTTGAGTCTTTCAGGAAGTTTACCAAAATTTGAATCCAATATTTTGGAGAAACTAATTGGTATAAAAGTTTCTACTAATTCAAACAAATTATTTAAGTATGGTTAATAAATAGAATTCCCAAAAAATAAGCGGTCTTTGAGACTTTACTTTAAGGAAACTTACCAAAATTGGAAATATTTTTGAAATCCAATTGTTTGTCCTTATTAAAACAAATTCTAAAAGTATGGTTGCTAGGTAGAATTTCAAAAAATAAGTGGTCTCTGAGACTTTCAGGATATTTACAAAAAATTATCTAAAAACTTCCAAAACAATACGATATCATATGCTAAAAGTTCAAAAATATGAGTCTTTGACAATTTCAGGAAATTTACCAAAGATGGAAACGGAATCCAAATTCCGAAAGCTTATTGCACATCTGCAGACTATATGCTCTAATTCTATAACAATATAAAATCCATAAAGTTCCACTGACAAGCCCACATGTGTCAAAATTGACATCTTGGGGCGTCTTATTTGCACCAAGACCAATATCAAAAATCCGAAAGCTTATTGCGTATCTGCAGCATATATGCAACAATTCTATAACAAAATTAAATACATAAATAAAAAAATGTAGGAAGAGTTCCACTGACAATCTCACATGTGTCAAAATCGACATCTTGGGGCTATTGTTTGTATCAAGACCAATATAAAAAATCCGAAAGCTTATTGCAAATCTGCAGCATATATGCAACAATTCTTTAGCAAAATTAAAACACGTAATCCAAAAATGAAGGAGGAGTTCCACTGACAAGGTTCATCTAACGGACAGACGGACAGACGGACGGATGGACGGGACCAAAACAATATCCTTGTATTTTCTTCAGAAAAGTGCGGGGATAATTATTGAAAATCACTGTTTTCGCTTAAAACAGTACAAAAGGGCTCTCGATAATCTTTTTCAAAAAATCCAATAAACCCTTTATAACATAATATTGCGTAATAGTTAACCAATTTCGTTTTTTTTTTTTTTTTTTTTTTTTTTTTTTTTTTTTTTGTTCTGCATTTCATAATGATTTTATGTTTTTCCATTTTCCAATGTCTCGGTCGACAATAGAATTAAATTCTCCTTCTTGCTACGTTTTGGTACCTGGCGCCCTTCTGACCCCTCATACGAAAGGCAGACAACACCTTTCTCTCATGAGCATTACTTCCGTAAAAATATAATGGTGCAGTTAATGATTTATGATTAATGATACAAGGGCAATAGGAAGCCTAGAACATATTCATCTTATAATTAGAGCAGAATTATTGTCTTCTTAAAGTCAAATTTATTTATATTGTTCGCTTAGAATTGTTCTTCCTACATGTATACAGCAATACTCATGCAAACAGTTTCTAAATCATTCAGGAAGCATACTACAGTCCCGTTTTTATACGAGTCTCTGCTCTTATCACGAAAGGGATATTTAAAAGTAATTTAATTCTTCAGATCGCGATTTTGTTTAAAATATATAATCGTTTTCACTTCACGATTTACAAAAGATGATAATGTGTACCGATTGTTGAAAATGTTGAGGATGGCAAAACAATCGACTATAACTTATTTGTAAATAACAGGAAGAACGTATTTGTATCGGTTTTAAAGAAATCAGATGAGAAAAGAATTTTGAAGAATTGTTAAATTTTACGCAATGAAATGATGAGTAGAAGTCGAAAAAAGCTTTTAGTACGTCACTGTATAAATTGTGCAACATATGAACATTAAATGACATTTTTATGTCAAGTATTTTACCTTCATTGCTGCATCTTTAAAAACAGTGTCAACATATGACCAATAGTCACTAGTTAATTAAGAGTCTTATAATGTTTATAAGTAAAAAATAGTTATGAAATTGGTAGGCCGGAATAAGACAAGAACCAAATCCCTCATGACTGATCACAGCTCCAAGTTGTTTTGCCATGGCTGTTGGTCTTATGCAAAAACAACAACAACAAAAAACAAAACAAAAAACAATGAGCTGTTTCCAGTCCCTTGGGTGAAATAATCCGGTTTATTGCCCGTTTTGTTTACTACTGCAATATTAAATTATGTCTCTTGCCGATAGCAATTTTTATCATGGAAGGTATAATTAAAAGGCTCAGAGGACTTATGTTACAATTTTTTACCTCACTTGTCCGCTTAATTCTTTCTAAATGCATTTTATCTATTCTTCCATTATGTTATAAATATTACACACAAGGATACATATTGATTGAACAGGATAATTCCCGGGTTTTGCTAAGCAGAAATTAGGCCTATAGTTTACTCATCAGCAACATTTGAACAAATTCTAATTACACACTTAGACATTGAAGCACGTCAAGATGAAGCTTTCATTGGTATTATTACGTTACGAGATTATTTCCTTGTTTTAATAAACACAAGTCAGTACATGCATGTTTTCTAAAAATTAGACCATCCACAATTTTACCAAACAATTGGATATTTATGATTCAAAAACTTCACTTGAGAATATAAAGGCAGCTGTCAGAAATCAGTTAAGTTGGGAAATGAGGAACCGCTTTCGAAAACCTTTCGATATTCTCTCGTCGTTCTCTCAGTCTATACCACTGCAATTAACTCTTAGAGTTTTGCGCAATTTAGGAGAGACATTTAAGCTTTGATTGCTTTTCTGTTTTCAGTCTATCACATCTGTTTTGACAAGTATATCGTCCTGTTTTCTACTCTTTATACTACCCTGCCACACAATAAATTGAAAACAGTTATTTCGGATTTGATACATCAATGTTTCTGCACTAAAACGGAGAACGCAGATACACTTATTTAGTAGTAGGGAAAGACAAAACATATTTTGTAAAGAACCACACTGAGTCAAACAAGAAGTACACCGAGAATGACGTAATCAAGATGTTGGAATTTTTAATAGATAATATTTTTGTCGAATTTGGAGGCCGTGTTTTTCAACAGACAATCGGGATTCCCATGGGAACTAACTGCGCGCCACTTTTAGCTGATCTCTTCCTTTTTTCGTATGAGGCGAAGTTTTTACAAGGGCTTACACAGAAAAAACAAAAACATTTAGCCCAGTCCTTCAATTTCAGCTTCCGCTACATAGACGATGTACTTTCTCTTAATAATCCAAAATTCAAGGAATATTTACACCAGATCTATCCCAGTGAGCTTGAAATTAAAGAGACTACCGATACACCTACTTCAGCTTCGTATTTAGATCTTTTAATTTACATTGACGAAAATGGACGTTTGAAATCTAAGCTGTATGACAAACGTGATGATTTTAACTTCCCAATTGTGAACTTTCCCTTTCTGAGCAGCAATATACCTGCCTCTCCAGCCTATGGAGTGTACATTTCACAGTTGATTCGTTACTGTCGGGCATGCAGTTTATACAGTGACTTTTTAGTTAGAGCAAAAACACTGTCCCAAAAGCTGCTTAGTCAGGGATTTGTTCAGCCTTTGTTACTTTCATCCCTTCAGAAATTCTATGGCCGTCACCATGACATCATTGACAGATATGACGTGTCTGTGTCCCAAATGAAAACGGACATTTTCAGCTAGATTTCACGTCTTCACGGATTTGACATAGCCGGATTTGACTCAACCCCGGATTGACTCATTGATAGTGTGACGGGTGCCGCTAGCGGAGCAGGACATGCTTACCCTTCCGGAGCACCTGATGTCACTCCCGGTTTTCATGGGAGTTCACACTATGAGTGCCTTAGTTCTTAATGTTATCTTTTTATTTCCGTGCATTGTAGCTGTCTCACGTCCTTGTTTTGTCTTTGTTTTTATCTGTTACCGTTTCTGCCATGTCTTTGGATTTCGAGTTTTGTAGTCATCGCTTCCCTTGTTCCTTCGGTATTCTACTGCCGTTGTCATCGAATCAGACAAATTCGGCTGTTAAGTATATTTATTTGTCATGTTCTTTGTAATTATTCTTAGTCAAAGATATTTGTTATGACTGCTGTTGGTCTTCCCTGATATCCATAAAAAACCGTTTTTTTTTTCTTTTAGTTTGCCATGGTCTCATTCAATGGCATCTTTTGTTTTGATGGGTAATCATTCCATTCGAATTTGTCTAGATACGTAGTATTTGTCTTGGTTTAGTCTTACTGTTTATACGCATTTGAATTGCATTTAAAATTGACTGTATCTCTATTTCAGACCTTTTCCTCTTTTATATGATTTGTAATTATAATTTTAAAGTTATTTGGTCTTCTGGAAACGTAAATATTGACTGCAATGTTTACATTGCATCATAAGTGATGACCTTTGCATTTAATGAAAGAAAAACTGTAAGATTACGCTTTTTAAATATATTTCTATGAAAATCATCCACTTAAGATTGGAATATCAGTTAAAAATTGAGCAAGAAAAGACATAATGGTTGACCATATCTGTGTTTCCATGTCAGTCTTTCTTTATGGTCCCATCTGTATCTTCCTTCCTTCTGACCATCATTATTCCATCTCTTACAGGGACTAACACCTTGAATTTAAAGTATTCATGATTTGCACAGACAAACTCCAATTAAGTGCCGGACATGGCATTCATTTTGCCGTATGGCCAATGCGTCTTGTTGATCAGATAATGTATACCATTCCAAGACATCTTGAATCTATGTGCCTAATTGCATTTTGTTTGCAACTCTGCCTATTTTAATTGTGGAAGTTCTTGATGGTGTATTTATATTTTTCAATCCCGCTCCGTTTACTTTGATGACAACTGCGAACTCGTTTACAAAAAAGAAAACCATCAGTCATGCCATCTAGGATTTGAAAGCCATCCGAAGTTGCTACAATATGTTGTTATATTTTATTCTGTTTACCTTATTATACAAACTGACACTTGTTTTATTGTATTGGCAATGTTTACCTTAATTGCCAAGCCTAGTCAATCATTACTTTCTAAAATTTGTTTGTCAAATGCTTATTAGTAATATATGTTTAAAATTCTTAGCTAAATCATAATTTACCTGGCAAGACAAATTCAGTGTTAAATTCTTTTGGTAAAAGCACCTTTTAATCTTGAGCTTATACTAAACAAAACATTTTAATGCATTCTTATTTTTACATTTTTATGTATTTTTGATCAGAGTATGAGCGAAAAAGTAATTTTTTCAAGAACGTAGAAAAAGAAGGGAAACGGTGAATGTGTCAAAGAGACAACGACCCAAAGGGGAGTAGTAACAACTCAAAGCCACCATAAGATCTTCAAAGAACGGTGAACTCAACGACAGGTCGGATATGGCCCCTAAATAAAGTAATCAAGTTAGCGAAATAAACATCATCAAAGACTCCTATAGACATACAGTAAACTAACTTGAAAACAGACAAGACACACAAAGGCTTAATAAATATCATGACTTAGGACAGGCGCAACGGTGTATTTATGAAAAATATGGTATTTTTCAACTTAAAACATTTATTCATTTTCTGTGAAAAGCCGAAAATTGCGTTATTCGTTAATATGCATTCAAAAATTTAATTAAATCAAAAGTGGGAAATCGTTATATCAGTTATTAGTTTTCACCAGGTACAAGTGGCTATTCATTGAACAAGTTTTTTAAGCTGCCACATAGTCGGTGGAGCAGAGAAAGAATTTTGCTAATAAATGTGCATTCCTTAGAGGTAAGTTTGGGAATGTACAAAGTTAGGAAATTTGCCGCACAAATATATATTTTTTATTGGAAAAAAGAAGTACAGTATATTTCATCTTTTCTAAGAAATATAAGAATCCTTATGAAATCTCTTCATTTCAAAGTGACAGCATTAGCTGTTCATATAGTTCGTATTGTAAATTTGCATTGTGGCAATTAACTGGAGTGCAACCTATTATAATGCATCTGAGTAAGTTTCGATACCTTTTTGATGATTAC
>MJUU01002276.1:0-35712 GCA_002080025.1 Modiolus philippinarum
CGATCTGACACAAACATAGTCTACTGGTGATGGACGCATTCAGATGTTATCGATCTGACACAAACATAGTCTACTGTTGAGGCCACACCAAATTAATTAGTAGTTCTTTGGAAATCCCGCTCCTAAATTAGCAAAATCAAAATTTGAAATCAAAAATTATTTTCCCGCTCCTAAATTTCCAAAATCAAAATAAAAATAAAAATCCCGCACGTTGAAATCAACCAAAAGTTTTTACGAATTTGATTCCGATCTTATAAAAATCGAATCTGTGTCATTTAGGCGCTTGATAAAAAAAAAATGCATAGTAGTTAAGCGTTATTTTGATTCAGATGGCATGGCCGCAAGAAAATGATGTGGGAACGGAGTAAAACAGTCAACTGCCTTTAATGAGTAGTCGTGAGGCGTCGAACTGGAATAATTCAGACCGTCCTGTCTTTTTCTGACCGCAAATGCTTGAGTGGTATTTAAAATCTTGTAACGGCTTGGTTACGGCGTGACATTTCCATTGTTTTCAACAATCATTGAATTCGTGTTTTGCACTTGTCCTACATTTTATTAATTTTTTTGTGTATGACTTGTGTAAATAAATAACAGTGTGTACATATTAGTCCTAAAACCTTAGCCTTCGTTTGTTGTGCAACCTTTAAACACATGTACAGCATAATTAAATGTACTGTTCATTTTTGCAACTTTGGTATTTGTGTACTTTAATATTTGGACATTGATATGCAGAACAGACGAAAGTTGTTTTAGGACTAGTGTACAGACTTCAGTGTTAACTTTATTTTGAAACAATGAACAAACAAACAGCCAAATGTTAGAAAGCCAAGTAAGATGCACTTAACAGGTTAACTCTTCTTGTCTGTTCAATGAGTGGAACAGTATGAATGTGAATTTGGTGCGAGTCGTATACACAGAAACCAAGCAACGAATCTGATGTTAAAATTGCATACACATGATGACATCAGTCATGTCAGTTTAAATACTACTGACAAAAAATTTTGTTACTTCCGGGATCAAAAACTGTACCCGGAAGTTACATTTAAAACAAAGATATATGACGTTTCAAACAAAAATTTAAACGTCATAATCCTCAGACGTCATGTTTTGGCAGGGAGCGTTTTCGAATTGCCTGTTTATCGTGAATTCTCGTGAGTCACATGACGAGACTTACAGACCCTATTTCCAAGACGTCATAACAATTATCAAGGCACCAGTTTATGTTAAATCACTGCCAGATATTAACCAACTTTGGTAGCTGAACATATGTGATTATCATTTTCTAGTGATTATTTACATGAAAATAAAATAACACTTACTTTACACAATTCAACATATACATGTAGTTGTGGCTATAGATATCAAGCAACAGAAGGTCAGAATGTGAAATAGTTGTTGTTGAAGGCAAGCAGTTACAAAACTTAGTTATACAAGGGAATTTTTTGTATTGAATGATTAGACACAATAATAATTAGTTTTATCATAAATGCCCTTTTAAGTCTGGAGGTTGAATGTAAGCAAAGCTGTTATGCAGATTTGAAACATTATTGAAATACCGGACAAGAAAAATGAAAAGAAAAATATTTCGCTCGCTCTTACATTCAAGAATATTTGAGGCGAAAAATTTCAAATTAAAAAAAAAAAAATTTCGCTCGCTCGCTCCATTTTTTGGGCAAAAATCTCGAAGAACTACTAATTAATTTGGCGTGGCCTGATGGACGCATTCAGATGTCATCGATCTGACACAAACATAGTCTACTGGTGATGGACGCATTCAGATGTCATCGATCTGACACAAACATAGTCTACTGGTGATGCACGCATTCAGATGTTATCGATCTGACACAGTTAAACCATTTTAAAAGAAAAATCAGAAACAACAGAGTTAGCCAGGGAGGAATGGCCAGTTTGCTACAACCTTTAGATTTTGGCGTAAACATACCAATGAAGATTATGCGACGTGTAAAATGGAACACGTGGATTGCAGGCGACGACCATTCTTTTACCATCGTTGAGAATTGCCAACCATTTGTAGCTGGATGTTGGAAGCCTTGAAAGAGTTACACCCAAATATAATCATCCGTTCGTTTAAAAATGCATTATACGGCAGTGGAGATGACGTTCTTTTGGAAGACAATCCGCCGAATCATTAGAGTGCGAAGACGTAGAAATACGAGATGATTGTGATATCTATTAGCACACTTACGATTAAGATGATTGTGAGACACCTTTGTTTTCACTTAGAGACATTTACCTAATTTTCCGTGAGGAAGATGAAGAATTCGAAGGATTTTAATTGACATCAATTTAAAATAGTGCTTTTTAACTATGCGCTTCGTATATTCTTTGTTTCTGTTAGTGGTGAAAGATGTCAAAAAATTTACAATCGTTTTTTTAATTAATATATATATTAATTAATTTTATGTTCTCTAGAAGAAAGAAAGGGTTACTAATTCACAAGGTTTATATAATCGTCGTTTATTAATGGATAATTAACCATGGTCACTTCAAATTGACAGCTTAACCCAGTGATCATAATTTACAATGTTAAATAATTATTGTTGATTATTGGTGTCAACACAAACAAAAATATACAAAAAATATTCCTGTACAATCATCTTTAATTACTGTCCACACCCGGGGTCTTCACTTTCTTCAACAGCTGATTACACATGCATAGAACATTTTACCTTTAATTGTTCCCGGTATTATAAATAGATTGATCATAAATTTTAGAACGTATACTTCTTAAAAGAAATTTAACTTTCCTTCATTGTCGCAGAAAAAAAATACAAGCATTAACAGATAACAATCCCAAAAAGACTTAATTTGCTGTATAATTAAGAACCGGAATAAATTTTATTGGAAATTAAAAGAACCTTAGTGAGCAAGCTCACATACACCACGCCTCCACATATCAGAAAATCCTGCATTATTGAACTAAAAAAATATGCTATAAGCAATATTATACATAACATCATTGTGCCTCACTTTGGTTCCAATTGGCCTAGTATTTTCAGAGGAGATAAATGATTTCAAATGGTATCCAAGGTTAAACTGACTGACTGCCATGCTATGTGGACACGCTGGACACATTTTGTGCAGGGGACCAAGAAAGGACCACTGTGATCAAGTATGATTCCAATTGGCCATGTGCTTTCAGAGGAGAACATCTTTGAATATGTTTCCTTATAGGATCCAATGTTAAAACCATGTTCCCCTTTCATTCACCATCACCATCTTGAATATGATGTGGACTTGCCGAACACATTTTTTAAAAAGGGACCAACTAAGGACCATTGTGACGAAGTTTGGTTCCAATTGGCCAAGTATTTTCAATGGAGATTTTTGCAATATTGTCCAAGTTTTGACAAAGTTCCCCACTGGGGGCCATCTTGGATGACATGCCAACTTGCCCGACACAATTTTTCAATGGGACCACCTAAGGACTATTGTGACCAAGTTTGGTTCCAATCGCCTCAGTGGTCTCAGAGAAGAAGATCTTTGAATGCTTTCCCGTAGGTTCCAATGTTAAAACTGTGTTCCCCGCTGGCAGCCATCTTGGATATGATAGACTTGCCTGACATTTCTGTTAAAAAGGACCACCTATAAGGACCATTGTGACCAAGTTTGGTTCAAATTGGCCCAGTAGTTTCAGAGATCTTGGAATATAGGGTCCATATTTCGACAAAGATCGCACTGTCAGCCATCTTGGATGGAGTGTTGACTTGCCGAACACATTTTTAAAGGGGACCACCTAAGGACTATTGTGACCAAGTTTGGTTCCAATTGGCCCAGCAGTTTCAGAGAAGACGTTTGAATGAAAAGTGTATGACTGACAGACCCAAGACACAGTGATAGCAAAAACTCACCTTGGCATAACCAGGTTAGTTGTAGAGTCCATTCAAACCATGAAGACGAAAAACTTCTACTATCTGGGAAAGATATTTCAATTGAAGGCAAACATTGACCAATGTAGGACACAATATACATTTATATACTCAAATTATTACAATGTGAAATAAGTAAAGATTATGGAAGTATTTTTGTAAAAATTTGTATAAAAACACCTTTTTTACTCTTGATTATGTAACAAATAATTGTTTTTAATAAAGTGATAGCAGGGAATTTCTCTTAAACTTAAAAGAGAAAAGTAAACCAAAGAAGATTTGAAAACAGTCAGATTTTAAAGGGAAATTACCCAGGACAAGATGATACTTGCTGTTTTAGCTGAAAATAGTCTAAGTCCAATAACTCCCATAAAAAATAAGCCGATCAATAAGGCAGTATAGTATGCACATCTACACATAATGACCAACTATCCTACCAAATATGAAAGCAATCCATTGAGCGGTTTCAGAGGAGTTGCAGTGACAAGATGATACTTGAGGTTTTAGCTGAAAATAGTCTAAGTCAAGTAACTCTCATAAAAATAATCCGATCAATAAAGCAGTACAGTATGCACATCTATACATCATGACCAACAATCCTATCAAATATGAAAGCACTTCATTAAGCGGTTTCATGAGTTGCAGTGACAAGATGATACTTGCTGTTTTAGCTGAAAATAGTCTAAGTCCAATAACTGCCATAAAAATAATCCGATCAATAAGACAGTAAAGTATGCACATCTACACATCATGACCAACAATCCTACCAAATATGAAAGCAATCCATTGAGTGGTTTCATAGGTGTTGCAGTGAAAAGGTGATACTTTGGTATTTTAATTGAAAATAGTCTAAGTCCCATAACTCCCACAAAAATCATCCCCTAAATATGGCGGTATAGTATGCACATATACACATCATGACCAACAATCCTACCAAATATGAAAGCAATCCGTCAAGTGGTTACAGAGGAGTTGCAGTGACAAGAACAGGACGGACGGACCAGTCAAAAACATTATACCCTCCGCAGGTATAATAAAAATATTTATGTATTCTGAAACTATGCAACTTTTCATGAAGTAAGGGAGCTAATTCAATATGCAAATATTTATGTTATCAACTTGATGAGGTTACGCAATGGGAAAAACTTCTACATGTTTAATTTTGACAATATTTTGGGACTTTTTCTATTTTATATATTATGTAATCTGTCGCATAGTTCAATTTAGTAAATTAAATTTCTTATGAATAGGAATCTGTATCGGACCAATCAGCTTAATGCATTTAGCACTGATGTCATCAGTTGCTTTACTATCTTTGTGATCCTGTTTAAAATTTGTGTAACTTGTTATCTACTGATGTTTTTGTAACCGTCGTTTGATATTTATCTAATGGGATTTAATTAAGTAACATATTCAGACAGTTATTGGCTTCAGGACGATACGTTATATTGAGTAATTACCGATTTTTCGTCAATAGTTGGATGAAAACATGGCGCCTACAAAGATTATGTATTACACATTCACATTGTATCTGCAATATTGATACACAATGGCATTTTAACTATGTGGTGTATTGGGTTACAGATATATACGGAGGCTTTGCAAATGTATGGAAACTTCTGAAAACTTGTAGTTTAAGATTGAATACTATGATAATTAATTCTTTCGTGTTGAGTCTCGTTTCGAAGGTGCGTTTAATCCATTAAAGAAGAGACATATTTTCACTTTTTGCGTTTTATATATGAAAGAAGTGACCTTGCCCAAGAATGGAACTCGCCTGGAAAAGAAAGGGACCATGCCAATATATTTTGGCAGTGTGTGAAGTGCATTTCTCCGCCCTAATTTAATATTTAATTTGATTAATTTATTTTTCAGATGTTAGCCGACACAAGTTAATATTTAATTTATGGATTTATCTTCCATGCACCTGTTCAAATATCAGTCAATGAAAGATTAGCATTAGATATTATATATATGTTACAGGGCAAATTGGAATCCAGGTGGATCTGGCATCCTCCTAGGGCAAATTGGAATTCTGAATTGCCCTGGTTTTAATCCAGTGTAAATTGGAATTCCAATTTCTACTAGGACAAATTAAGATATCCAGATTTGTCCTAGCAGGATCCTGAATCCTACTGACTTTCTAGGACGATCCAGAATCATACAAGATATTATTGCTAGGAGGATTCTGGATCATACTATTATTTAAAACCAATTAAGATTCTTTTATTAGTTAAATTAAAATAAACAAAACAATAAACTCTTAATATTTATCAATGGAAAAATAAATCAGTATTGGCAGATTTAAACAGTTACGTCTTCCATAAAATAATTTTTTAATATACAATTCTAATTTAATATACCATTCTTATTTTTAATATACCATTTTATAAAAGGATTTAAAATCTGTTACTTCTTTTATTTCAAAGATCTTACATGGAAGGATGTCAGTATTTGACCGATCAACCATAGGGATTTTGATACCTACCCCCATTGTCAACCAAGTAAAAAGTTTTCTTACTAATTCCGGTGCAGACTGTAAGACTTGTCGAACACAGCGGCGTTTTGAATATATAGTTGATTGTTAGCAGCATCTCTGATGGCATTATGTCTAGAATCTTGCACATCACTTACTATCACTGAATCCTGTAGTTCCCATGCTAAAGATCAATAGTGGGATTGAATGTTTGTGGACTGAAGTAATAATTTTTACAAGTACAACCTACCTAATAAAAAACTTCTTATATCTTATATTGAGACGTTATTAATTAAATTTAATATAGTATTATTGAGTAATGTTTTTCAAATTGGCATTTTTATAGATCCGAGGTAAGCCGAAGGCGAGGATCTATAACTATGCCAATATGAGTAACATTACACAATGATATCTTTATTTATTAATTAATTAACTGTATATCATTAATTATATCAATTGCTTTTCAGTATATCTTTACTTTGTATTTTAAGAGACCTTGCGTCCTGTCAAAGCACGGCAGCAGACGACAATGTACACACTTCTGGCTCATTTATTTTTTTTTTCATTACGAGACACGATAAATTAAGAAGAGTTATGAAAATTCTAGAATGGCCTAGTAAGTTCATATCTGCATACTTTTGTCATTTGTATTGAACTGGTAGTTTTAAACATATTAAATTAAATACACTTGGTTGATTAATATTTTTTTTTATAATACATAGTCAGTCGGATCCCCCTATGGCAAATCTGGATATCTCAATTTGTCCTTGTAGAAATTAGAATTCAAATTTTCACTGGATTAAAACCACGGTAAATCAGAATTCCAATTTGTCCTAGGGAAAATCAGAATTCCAATTTTCCCTAGGAGGATTCCGGATCATCCTGGATTCCAATTTGCCCTGTAACATATTTATATTTAAATAAATTTCCATATGAATACCGAAGCAAGAGCCAAAAAATCGTATATCCAGAGTGCATGGCAATATAAGGATTACATACAGAGAACGTAAAAGACGAAACAAACAGAACATAAAACAAACACCACAAAAAATAAGGCACTAACAGTGTGAACCCCTTAAAAAACGGAAGTGTCATCAGGTGCTGAATGCAAAATAATAAACAACAACACAAATCAAACAAGTTTATCATACATGTGCACTGAGTGAAGGTATCAATATTTTTCATCTAACAGCCTATCATGTTTGTGCTCCATATTAATGCCATGTATGCATCATTCATCTTCTTGTATTTCTACATTGATAATTGCAGAATGGCGTCATTAAAAAAATGTTGCACAGTAGATCTATGTATATCATACATGTTGTATGCATATGTTAAAATGAAGAGAAGGTATGGCATACTAGTACATGCTAAGAATAAAAAAAACCCAAAAAAAAACAGTTATATGTACATCATATCATGTTGTAGGTATGCCATACTAGTACATACCAAGTATGTATATATTTAAAAAAATTGTATGTACATCGTATGTCATTGATACATGCCAGTATGATTGTGTATATATACGTGTTGTCGGTATGTAATTGGTATATGCCAGTATGTTTGTGTATATATATTTAAAAAAATGTACATCATACATGTTGTCGGTGTGTCATTGGTACATGCAAGTATGATTGTGAATAAAAAAAATGTACATCATGCATGTTGTCGATATGTCATTGGTACATGTCAGTATGATAGTGAATAAAAAAATGTACATCATACATGATGTCGGTATGTCATTGGTACATGCAAGTATGATGGTGAATAAAAAAATGTACATCATACATGTTGTCGGTATGTCATTGGTACATGCCAGTATGATTGTGTATAAAAAAAAGTTGTATGTACATCATACATGTCGGTATGTCATTGGAACGTGCCAAGTATTAAACAAGTTGAATGTATATATGTTGTATTCATATAGAAGAAAACGATACGTCATACGCGATTTACAAAGCATATGTATTCATATAAAGAAAACAGATGTGTCATACATATGGAGCAAAACACAAAAAGAAAGAACAAAACAAAAAACAAAAAAAAATAACAAAAAAAAAAACAAAAACAAGAGGCTCTCAAGAGCCTGTATCGCTCACCTGGGCCACGGCTGACATATGCAGTTAAAATAGTTCCAATGTTTAAGGGCATTATTTTCAAATTTGTTAATAGACATTGATGCTATATTATCATAAGTTAAACTATGTTCCAGACTAGCAGCTATTTTGGATGGGGTGCAGTTCTTTTGGCCAAGTTTGGATCCAATTGGCCCAGTAGTTTCAGAGGAGAAGATCTTTGAATGTCTTTTCCCATAGGGTCCAATGTTATAACTAAAATCCTCGCTGCCGGCCATCTTGGATATAGTGCGGATCTGAAAAACAAATTTTTGCAGGAGACCATCTAAGGACTACTGTGGCCAAGTTTGGTTTCAATTGGCTGAGTAGTTTCAGAGGAGGAGATCTTTGAAAGTGTTTTTCCATAGGTTCCAATGTTAAAACTATGATCCCAGCTGGCGGCCATCTTGGATACAGCGCGGATCTGAAAAACAACTTTTTGCAGGAGTCCATTTAAGGACTATTGTGGCCAAGTATGGTTTCAATTGGCCCAGTAGTTTCAGAGGAGAAGATCTTTGAATGTCTTTTCCCACAGGGTCCAATGTTAAAACTATGATCCCCACTGGTGGCCATCTTGGATATAGCGCGGATCTGAAAAACAACTTTTTTGCAGGGGACCATCTAAGGACTATTGTGGCCAAGTTTGGTTTCAATTGGCCCAGTAGTTTCAGAGGAGAAGATCTTTGAATGTGTTTCCCATAGAGTCCTGTGTTAAAACTATGATCCCCGTTGGCGGCCATCTTGGATACAGCGCGGATCTGAAAAACAACTTTTTTGCAGGGGACCATCTAAGGACTATTGTGGCCAAGTTTGGTTTCAATTGGCCTAGTAGTTTCAGAGGAGAAGATCTTTGAATGTCTTTTCCCATAGGGTCCAATGTTAAAACTATGATCCCCGCTGGCGGCCATCTTGGATATAGCGCGGATCTGAAAAACAACTTTTTTTGCAGGGGACCATCTAATGACTATTGTGGTCAAGTTTGGTTTCAATTGGCCCAGTAGTTTCAGAGGAGATCTTTGAATGTCTTTTCCCATAGGGTCCAATGTTAAAACTATGATCCCCGGTTGGCGGCCATCTTGGATATAGCGCGAATCTGCAAAACAACTTTTTTGCAGGGGACCATCTAAGGACTATTGTGGCCAAGTTTGGTTTCAATTGGCCCAGTAGTTTCAGAGGAGAAGATCTTTGAATGTCTTTTCCCATAGGGTCCAATGTTAAAACTATGATCCCCGCTGGCGGCCATCTTGGATATAGCGCGGATCTGAAAAACAACTTTTTTGCAGGGGACCATCTAAGGACTATTGTGGCCAAGTTTGGTTTCAATTGGCCCAGTAGTTTCAGAGAAGAAGATCTTTGAATGAAAAGTTTACGCCGGACGGACGACGGACGAAAAGTGACGGCAAAAGCGAAATTAAAATATTATTAAAGGGAAAAAAATTACCGGGGCGGACACAATTTCTGTATTAAAAGATAGCCAAAGAATTAATCTTGAACGGGAAATATGAAATAATTGATTTTTAAAGATCCAAAATAGAGCCAGTATTGTAGCAGAATCCACTAACTTTGGGGTTTTATTCTGGAAAATTGCGTAGAAGGGCGGAAATGAAATTTTGCACACGTATTCATCAATTCTTTATGAATCAGTATGTCAATTTTGGAGAAAATCCAGAGATGTATAATTAATTCATCCAAAATTATAGACACCTAATTCAGTCCACTTACATCGCAATTTACGCACTAATTACAAACTTTACAATCCAACGGCGAACATCTACATTTTTTCTTTACCTTAATGAAATATAAGATTTAAAAAATCATTCAATTTTCTTGTGAGAAACAACATTTTGGAATTTGTTACTACGGAAAACAATCTGAGTAGACCTTAATTGTTTCGTTAAACGAAGAGTTCCAATTCTTTTGTATAAAACTAATCACTTATCGGCCTGGCAAAGTGGTTTTGATTTAAAACCGTATAGACATGCATGCTGTTAAAAGATACTTTGGTACTATAATGTATATGAATAGTTACTCATTGGTCTCACTCTTTAATTAGATCGGTTTTCGGTTAATAAGTTCATTATTTTTCAGCATATTAAATCACTTAGAGACCAGTGACTGTCAACAATGGGTCCTTACCAAAGAAGACATAATGTGTGGTGCTGCCAAGCGACACCGAAGCGGTTAGTTCTCCAATGATGCTTAGTTGGGCCAAGTAAAATATATAAGGAATGTACCTCAGGCTCAGCATTCTAATATTTCTGAGAAATTTGAACACGATACAGACAGTATATCTTTAGACCTGATTTTTAATGTTGGAAACAATTTTATACTACAGCAAGTTGGTTTAAGAAATCCTTAAACAGTCAAAATCAGCATTCACCCTGTAATAGTCAGGAAATTTTAGCTACGTGTAGTCTAAGAGATACTAACATTTAAACTATTGACGATACATAATCAGCAATACAATAGGTCAACCAGTTCAATTTTTCAAGTCAGCCAGCTCAACTAGTACAACATTCCAACTTATCAACAACCGCATACTTTGCAACCTAGATGTGTTAAAACCAATGTGGTACTGATAACATACATCTTCTCAACATCTCATTTTGATCAGACTTGTGCAATGCAGTCTTCTCAACAACCTGGTTCTTGTTCCAAACGTTATCTCGGACATCTCTACAAAATATATCTTACCAAACTACAGTAGTACTGACTTCTAATGATCATGGTCTTTCCCGTCAAAATAGTATCTTGCCATCATCATCCGGTTCACCTGAACACGTTGGATTTATATCTACCATGTCTACATGTGTTTAAATTCATTAACCATTATCACAGAATAAGATGCATATCTAGTGGACCCAGTCTTTTAAGCTATGTACACCTTCCACAGTCATATAGATTTGTGTCATGATCCCATTTTTGATTTGTCAGGGCCATACCATTGGGCGCACATGTACCTCAAAGCTTAAGAGTTCAAACGTGGGCGAATGAATTTATTGATCTGGGAACCCTTCTACCATTTAACAACGTAGTTGGATCCTTGGTCAATAACTCTCAACCAAAAACTTAAACAATGAAATCAAAGTCATCAAATCTAAAGTCCCTCTATCTTTTCTGATTTCTGAAGCTTTTCACACTATACCGTCTAATTAACAAAATTTCCCAATCGGGGCAGTACATCGATATGCATAAGTATATGTCTACGATAAGAGACATTTTCAAAATCAAGGGTGCCCAGGCCTTTAGTTCATACGATCAATCGTACCACAATCTTGAGCCACAAACTAGCTCAGTCGCTTCAAGCCATTAAATGATAAAACTAGCTGTAGAATTGAATAGCTACGATCTTCTAAGATATAACAATTTAATCGATGATTTCCGTTTTTGTCTGGGTGCAGTGGGTTCTAATGAACTAGTTCTCTCCAAAAACCATTTTCGTCAGCCAAAGACAACCCAAGAGCCATTTTATAAACTCGTAAAAGAAAGTTTAAAATTTACACATTGCAGGCCCTTTTAATTCGCCTCCCTTCCCTGGTTTAGTATGAGGCCCTTTTAATTCGCCTCCCTTCCCTGGTTTAGTATGTTCTGCACTGCATGCAGTCCCAAAATCGGAAAAAATGTGTACTGTTTAATACAGCAAAGAGTAGGAAACTGTAGAACCAATGATAATAATTATAATTTAATTTACGGCCTTTAATATTTAATTTAATATTTAATTTAATTTGCCTTTTATAGAAATTTACTATTTTTAACAAAATTCTAACCTTTTAAAAATATCAAGGCTTCATTCCATGTTTTGCACCCGATGAGTGTCCTTGGTACTGGATTTGCCCCTTATTTCGACATTTTTGTTAAGGAGTACTTCTTTTTTTTTATTACTTTTGGATTATGGCTTTTCATATTATTTTATTCTTTGCTGTTGATGACACGTTAAATTTTGAAACACGTGTACAGCATAACAAAATTACTGTTTTTTATTTAACTTCGGTATTTTTGTATATTTTATTGCAAAACGATTTGATCCAAGTCGCTTCTTGTTTCTTTCTATACGACCTTATACAGGTGTTCAATGGACATTACCTACTCTAAAACAACTTGATACCCTATGAGGTGTTTAATGTATGTAGAGGAATCCAGTCTAGGTGTAATGTATGTAGAGGAACCCAGTCTAGGTGTAATGTATGTAGAGGAATCCAGTCTAGGTATTATGTATGTAGTGGAATCCAGTCTAGGTGTAATGTATAGACAAGAACACGTATTATTGTACCTTATGTGGTTACAAATGATCCGAAATGCAAAAACATTCCGAAAATACACAGGCACTCAATGGACATGAAGATACGAATACTAGTTTATTGGTAAGGTGAGCGGCAAAGGTAGAATATACGATTCCGAATGACAACACCTAACCATTACATTACCATTAATTTATATAGAGCTGTGTGCAACACTTTTCTCTATGAACGATTGATTAGTTAGAGTTTAACGTCCAATGATCAATATTTCAGCTATATCAGGACGAGAACAAGTTAATCGTTTCAAACAATTATAAGTAAAAGAAGAAAGAAACAAAGGTGGAAGGGACAACCGGGGCAACGACTTTTGATTGCCATTGGAAAAGGGGAGAAATGGAAGGGGCAGAAAATTAAGCCTTCCAGTCGACACCCAGTGCGTCTGCTCTCTTCAGAGAAATATAGAAGGGGTCTTTAATACTGCATGGAGCGTGGCGTTTCTCCACACAGTTTGGCTACAATGGTTCGCGGTCAGGCTTTCCGTATTATGACCTGACTACCCCGCAAAGACAGGGCATTCCCCTATCCACCACCTGGGGACGCGCCCGGCAGCTCTGTAGCCAAAGCCCCTGAAAACCTATTCAGGTGCCGGGTATCTATGAACGAAATGAAGATACATCAGACATATAAGAACAGCTACAAAGCCTATGTACAATGTTACCTGGGTGACGGATCCCAGTCATGATTTTGTTTGAGATAGGAGAAATAGGCCCTGGTAATTGAAGAGTTGATATAATAAATTATGAAGAAGAAACTAAGATTGCTATAATTTTGACCAGTCAACAAAAACTGACAACAATTAAGCTGAAAAAGAACTCGAGGAATAGAAAAAAGAAGGGAAACGGGGAATGTGTCGAAGAGACAACGACCCAAAGGGGAGTAATAACAACTCAAAACCATCATAAGATCTTCAATGAACGGTGAGAAAACCTCACACCCAACGGCAGGTCGGAGTCGGCCCCTGAAT
Organism: Modiolus philippinarum; assembly: GCA_002080025.1. NCBI lineage: Eukaryota > Metazoa > Mollusca > Bivalvia > Mytilida > Modiolidae > Modiolus > Modiolus philippinarum. The sequence continues at coordinate 13,743 of MJUU01002276.1, forward strand.
AAACAGTAATCAAGTTCAGCGAAATAAACATCATCCTAGACTCCTATAGACATAAAGTAAACTTAACCAGAAAAAAGACAAGACACACAAAGGCTTAATGAATTTCCTGACTTATGACAGGCGCAAACCTGCTGCGGTGGGGTTAAACTAGTTTTATTGGGCCCAAACATTCCCCTATAGCCAATGTGATAAATCAAAAAACAATCGTAACAACAGTAAAATTCAATTGGCAACAGGACTGAGTCAATTGTGAAAAACGAAACTGAAAGAACTAAATATACGGACACATAAACATGAAATCACAAGAGACTACTAGCAGTTAACTGACATGCCAGTCCCAGACCCATTACCACCTGACAACCAACTCGAGGAAGAATGTTTGTGCTTAAAGGACAACAGTAAAGAGAAATGTAAATTACATTTCAAAATTTTTTTAGAAATAAACTAGATTAAAAGGATACATTGATTAAAGATTTATATTTTGAAATTGACAATACCGTATCAGATTTCCCAAACCAAAACACCGCCATTGGTATTCCAAGAATCATGAAAATGCATGTGTATCTTTTGAAGAACACATTAGACACTAATAGTTACGTGCACCCGAAACATTCCGACAGGGAATTCAACTCTAGAAACAGATGTCATAGGATTTAGAAGAGAGGTCCTAAAAAATACAGGGAACTCTTACTGATAAGAAAAATGTTTTCTAACATACATGAAATATTGGTATTTCTCCTGTTGACGTCTGTAACAGCTTCTGGGGGTGCAAGATCCAACTCTGCACTTAAATTTGTCAAGACTTCATGCACAAGGTTATAAAAGTTAGATTCGTGTTGTACGCACAGAGACATTTAAGAAGAATGCTTTTGATGAATATTCTATACATCCGTAAATGAGTCTCTTCTTAGTAGAACAATTTTAGTTTGTATTTAACAAAGGAAACGGGGCAACATTAATCATATTTTGTAATGCAGCAGAACTGTTGTGTACCTTTAACTTTATTACAAATGTATTGATTTTTTTCATGTTGTTCTTCATCTTTAGAGTCAATATTTTTTTTCAGTATTTATTTTAAAAATCTTTTGTGCATTTCTAAGATGCTTATTTTTGGACAGGTACATGCATTGTAGCATTCTATACGCTTCTCAGTAAGCCTGCTGTTGGGAAATACAGAAAGTGGAACCGGTTTTATTACATTGAAGAAACACGGCAACCTTTAATTTACAACTTTCCGCCTGATGATTACTGCCATTACATCGGTAACGTGTGTATTTCGGGATGCTGCGAAGGCAATCTTCTTTGTCGACTTATCCCGTTAACTGAATTGTCTGTAAGCTTTCTTCTTAACTCATATGCGTATTTGTCGTTTCAACTGCTAATGCTATTTCCAGTACTTTGGTTAGTGTCAAATCTGCTACAGCTATCAACTTTTTACAACTTTCTGTGTCATTTCATCTTTGAATTCCACTACAAATTGATCTCTTAAATATTCGTTAAAGTTGCCAAACTCGCAATAGCCGGCTAATTTTCTATTAACAGAACTGTTAACAGAGCAAGACATGCTTATCCTTTCGGGGCACCTGATATCACTCTCAGTTTCATGGGGTTCACACTGTGAGTGCCTTTGTTTTGAATGTTATGGTTTTTTTTATTTCTTTGCTTTGAAGCTGTCTTACGCCATAGTCTCCTGTGTTGTCGTTTTTGCCCTATCTTTGGACTCCGATTTTTGTAAATACTACTCCTTTGTTCCTTCGGAATCAATAGGTTTTTCCACCTAAAAAATTTCAGAAGAGCTGGAACCTTTTTATCGTTCCCTATCTCATTAAATTACTGCAAAGTATTGTTTTAGTCTCTGCATGTTTCGTCAAAGGGTTCCATAGGTCCAATATTCCCAGTTGCCATTATATAAACTAGGCAATTTTGCAGAAAAATATGTATATTTTCGAAAAGGTCCTCTGAATTTAATCACTAAATCAACTTTAGGGTTATGTAAACATCCTCGTCTCCAAAAATCTGTTGTGTATTTATGTAGCCCAAGTCATTTTGGGGTCTTAATATAATACACTAACAGAAAATAAAATGCGCCTTCTTTCTGAAATACATTTACTAAAACTAATCATATGTTAACTTTAAAATAGATGTAACTTAAATCTTTGTGATATAAACCGAATGTTAAATTTCTCACGAGTACTGATCTGTTTACAAAATGATATATTTTTATTAGGGACCAGGGTGGCCGAGTGGTTAAGGCACTGGACTTCCGGCAAAAATGGCCGACACCATCCCGCACGTGTCAATGTTTCAAGGCACCTACCCTAGCTCGGAAGTTTCACCGATTTTCAAGCTTGGAACTTCGAACTTTCTTCCTCCACAAACCTTGCGACCATACTAGAAGCTCACAATTGCTAAACAGTCGTTAATCTGGCCGTCCGTCGCATAGCTTTTAATTGATTGATTGATTGATTGATTATTGTTTAACGTCTACTCAGCAATATTTCAGCTATATCAAGACGAGAACAAGTTTGTTAATAAATAATCACTTTGGGGTATGGAAAGGGCCATGGGACGGGAAATTCTGACTGCCACTGGAAAAGTAGGGTGATATCGTCAAGGGCGGGGAATTTAGCCTTGTAGCCGATCACCTACGGACCACCCCAAAAAGAGCTTGCTACAAGGGTTCTTTAACGTGCAGGAAGCGTGGCATTTCTTCCAACACGTGGACCTGAGTTTACATCCCATCCGAAAGATGGGTTGTGTATTTATTAATCCCGCACAACCACGGAATGGGTCCTATTTCTATATCCCGGGACCCTCGGGGTCAGCCTCCGTTTAGGAGGGGTCACACCCCGCAAGCCGGAGATACTGGGTCCTATTTCTATATCCCGGGGTTCCCTCGGGGTCCTCTGTTAGGATGGCTCATACTCCAAGCTCAGAGGATGCATAGCTTTTAAGAGTTTATGTTCATTGTTGACCTATTAAGGGTGAATGCCCGTTGTTTACCTTTACTGGAACTGTCAATTCAAATTTTAACTGTTCATTCAGATAATAAGATTAACTATGTTCTTTGATAAAACTGAACACTTTGATAAATGTCAATATACTACAAGTGCTAGTGTGTACTCCTTTGTGCACAGCGGTGTTTATAGAAGGTTACAATTCCGTAATTAATGTTGTTCGGAATGCATCTAGTTTTTCACCCCAAGATGAAATTCAGAATTAAGCATTACAGTAGGTATGATTGGTGGAAACTTATTATAATAAAATCATCTTATAGTATACACTAGTAATCTAGAATTCAATAACATTTATTCAATTTTTATATCTTTGACATGTGTCTCGGACATGAAAATATTTTCCATAAAAATATCGACCCTTTTTATAGTCTCAATTTTCACTGAGAAGAGCCACGGGACCCCTATTTTTCATTCATAAATTTGAAAGAGCTCAGTGCCAACAAATTATAGGTAGGCCCTTCGGGATTTAAATTCGGTTGCATCTATTTTTAGAATTACATCAAACTGGGGAACCCCCTATGGAAATAGCATTGTGAATAATTGCGCTTTTGTAACCTATATCAGAACGTCAGTTTTCGTGTTTTCGAAGATAAAAAGTGTATTTCATAGTATTCAATTATTGGAATATGTGTAAAAACATAATTTAGCACGAATCAAATTCTGTAAACTATGTGACATCGTATCTATAGTATATTTCTGGATTTCTATAATTTTGCACCCTGGAGTACAGGTATACTACGACAACCGGATCTGTGTAAGATTTTGAGCACGAGTATTGCAATTAAACGTCTTATTTTGCTTTATTAGATATAAAACAAGATGCAAGTTGGGTTCTTGTGAGCTTAAACGCGTATTTCGATGAAAAAAATCCGATTTTAGGTTATAAAATTTCGGAGAAAATCTGTAAAAACGGCACATCTAAAATGTCCCTTTTTGCCAATAAAAGCAAACCGAGAGGTAACATCTGTTTATTTGATTTTAATAACACTAAATAAAGTTTTCCAGATATAAACCACGTTTTACGCCCTTTTTTCAATTTTTGTAGTTATAGTCTGTTCCAAAATTGTACTTTTGTAGAAAATTGACACATGTGCAAATATGGCTATGTGATAACAGAAGAGATCGTCAATTTAATAAACTGGACAACTGCTCAACTCCCTCAAATGATAAGGATAAAAAGACTACAATGTCTACGAACAAGAAAGAATAGTACCGTAATGACTCAAGAAAACAATATTTTTTTCGGAGGGGGTGTCTTTGGGAAAAAAATTCTCAAAAATAAATCCGTAAGTAATATTTTTTTTAAATATATGTAGGATATCTCCTATCACATTTAGCTAACTTGCAATATACAATTGGACTCACTCTGAAGTTTTTGAGTTACCGTATAGGTTACAATTCCGCAATTAATGTTGTTCGTAGTGCATCTAGTTTTTCACCCCAAGATGAAATGATTGGTGGAAACTTATTATAATAAAATCATCTATACACTAGAAATCTAGAATTTAATAACATTTATTCAATTTTATATCTTTGACATGTGTCTCGGACATTTTTATGTCGGGGGTGGGAATGAAAATATTTTCCATAAAAATACCGACCCTTTTTATAGATTCAATTTTCATTGAGAAGAGCCACGGGAACCCCTATTTTTCATTCATAAATTTGAAAGAGCTCAGTGCCAACAAATTACACGTACGACAATTCGGTTGCATCTATTTTTAGAATTGCGTCAAACTGGGGTACCCCCTATGGAAAATTGCACTTTTGTAACCAGAAACCCGCCGTGCGCGGTCCCGGCTTATGAATAGGCCCGCAGCATTCTCTGAGCTTGGAGTATGAGTCTTCCTAACAGAGGACCCCGAGGGAAACCCGGGATATAGAAATAGGACCTAGTATTTTCGGCTTGCGGGGTGTGACCCCTCCTAAACGGAGGCTGACCCCGAGGGTCCCGGAATATAGAAATTGGACCCATTCCGTGGTTGTGCGGGATTAATAAATACACAACCCACCTTTCGGATGGGATGTAAACTCAGGTCCACGTGTTGGAAGAAATGCCACGCTTCCTGCACGTTAAAGAACCCTTGTAGCAAGCTCTTTTTGGGGTGGTCCGTAGGTGATCGGCTACAAGGCTAAATTCCCTGCCTTTGACGATTTCAACCTACTTTTCCAGTGGTAGTCAGAATTTCCCGTCCCATGTCCCTTTCCATACCGCAAAGTGATTATTTATTAACAAACTTGTTCTCGTCTTGATATAGCTGAAATATTGCCGAGTAGACGTAAAACAATATCAGAAACAATGCACCTTGTATTGTTGACTGGGATACACAGAACGACAAAAATACGATACCTGTTTCACATCAAATTTCAAATCAAGCATTGATCTCGTTTTAAAACTTCACAAATCCTTCTCAACTCTATGAGTTGATGCTAATTCAAAAATGTTACCACAAGTTTTATTGCGAGGTCTTCAGCAAGTGTGTAGAAAAGTTTTCAACCTTCCTCAGTTTGTTTAGATTTTTAGTCAATTACTTAAGTTCCAGTTGATCAATCCTTGTGACATTATAACACAATGTTCCTTGGTTCAAAAGGAAGACTAAGATTGGTTTTAGATTTTGTGTGCCTTCCCGTTTTTACAAAAAACGGCAAAATTGAGTGTTGTCACATGATTGGCTTTAGAATGTTATTGCCTGACCCCATGGTTTAGTTTGTATATGGCCGTGGCCATGTTTTCCGTCATTGTCAGGGAGATGCTTAAAAATGAATATTAAATAATAAACAAATTAGAGGAAGCTAGTATGTGTATACGATTTCAGACAAAATAATTAGACTACGACAGATAATAATTAAAAACTTTATCAAGTGTAGAATATATAGGGCAAGTAGACCAAAGTTCGGACAGGTACCTTGGTTCGGACAAAATTCGTTGATTTCTTGTCAATCTTGTGCTCATCCAATCAAACAAGCCCTATTGTTATTGTGTTCCAAATGAAAATTTGAAATCTTGTCTTTTGATTGGTCAAAAAAGTTTATTCGGAAGTTTCTTGGTTTATCACGCTATTTGGCTTTCTCAAGGGACGTCCCACAGCATTCCAAAGCGGTGAGTCATCATGATATTTATAGTGACCAACCTACTATCAGTGGCCGAAAATTGTCTAAAACTCATTGAACCTAGTCTTTTTACACTTCGGCATATGAATTTTGTGATGTTTCTTACAAAAAACTGAAATTATTTGTGTTTTCCTGAATTTTATTTTTGTTTTTCGCGCCGAAAGTAAAATATTCAATTTGACCACGGTTCGGACACTTGTGGACCATGGTTCGGACACTGATGAATTTTGTCCGAAGCAAGGGCCAATTGGTTATAGGTTTAATTTTTATGATATGGTTAAATTTGAAAGTTATTTTGGTTTGCACCGGCGGTTTCAGACTCCGGAAAGGTGGTTCTAATGGAGTTCAAAGAAAAGTACAGGTGCCTGTCTATTTTCTCTCTTTTTTTTTGCCAAAATTCTGCACGAAGTTAAAATTCATGCAAGAGGGAAACGTTATTCTTCCACAACTTTTCTGTGGACTCGCCAATGGACGGTGTCAAGGGTGCTTTTTATATTCAAATATAAGTGCCTTATGTATCATTTAGCATTTTTCTGTTTCAAAGAATGCAAAAACTTTTTTTTATCAAAAGGCATTTGAACGTTTCTACGAAAAACACAACCAAACAACATATTTATAAGAGAATGTCCTCCAATTTGTCAATGGGAAGCTATAATCATGCATTTTATGGTAAAACATGTAATAAATGAGATTTAGAAAATGGAGATAATAAAATATTTCATAACTGGCAACCTTCAATAAAGGGCATTAAGACTGTATTACAATACTTGTAGCATCAGTGAGACAAAACCATGGTACTCTTTCAGTTCGATTTGTAAACTGATACAGAATTCGGGATACGCCGAGTTCAACATGATACATCAAATGTATGTTATATCATTGAAAGTTAATGTGAACAAACAAAGAGCTTGACATAGTTATTAGCTGGACACAAACTATGGAACATGACAATTAACACTTTAATCCTTGTAGCTCCGAAAAATTCAGAGATATATCTTCAGAGCTACGCAAAATATGTTACTCACAATTGAAAGCTTATTCGATCAAAAGAAATACACAGAATAAAATTCCACTTTAAATCCGATGAAAAATTTAACTTTAAGGTAATTTCAACATTTGAAATTTGGACCCCGTCTGGTGGAAACGGCAAAAGGTACATCAAATCAGTTAGCATACCTCTGAAAACTTTATAAATGTCAAGTGAGACTAAAAGAAACAAACATTACATATTAAGAAAAAATTCAAATGTTTGCCCTTTTGACCCTTTAAATCGTCGGTAACCCACAGCCGATTACGGAACGTAGCGTAATCGGCCGTGGAATATACCAACACTGGACCCTTTGTAGCTTGGAAACAGTAAGAACTGTGTTATATCCGTTGGCATCTGCCACTGAAGGCTTACAACAAAAGGAATGCAAAGAAACAAAAGTATTGAAATCCGATGAAAAATAAAAAGTGAGGTGATCCAAACATTTGAAATTTTCAACGGGCCCCTTTGGGCCCGTTATAGCTCAGACAGTAAACTAGTTATCAAAAATCTGATGGTTGATCGCCATAACGAACTCAAAAGGAAACAATTGCAACTGCATCAAATCGGACCAAAAATTGCAAAAAAATTAGATTCGTCAATCAAAGTGTTTGTGCTAAAGAACACTGTATTAAAATTTGATAAGGATTGAATACCTAAAACTAAAGTTATTGACCAAACACGAAACTGCATACAGACACTGACGACGACAGCACCATACCATTATACGACCCAAATGCGGTCGTATAAAAAATTACAACAGACAAGTTAGAATCACCGGGAAGCCTCTAATCGACCACCTGGCTTTTATAATTATAGTTCCTAGGATCAAGCAATAATTTATAACTAAATATCAGCTGTGATGACAATCTTACCTTCATGACTGACTCATGCGAGAAAGGAATATGGCCAGCAGCTAGCCCTCGGGTGGCGACATTTTATGTTTTTCGTTACTTTAAAAACATTAACCTTTTGTTATTATTGTTTTTCATTATTTTCTTTGTATTTTTATTTGGCTGTTCGCGTTTTCAGAAAAATAATACAGATGATAGGATAATATATCCATATATGATCTCTGAGACTTTCAAACCAAATAGAACCCAACTTAGTCACGATTCGGTGGTCTCTTTAAGGAGGTTCGCTCCTCATGATTTGGGATTTCTGTCAGATTTTCGGAATCCTCTGGTTCTATCCATTTAAAATGGAATAAAAAAGATAACAGGAAACACCTACAATGGCCGAAAAACATAGCCACATGCCAGAAAGTAAATAGGAACTGCACAAGAAAAAAAAAAACACAATAAAAATACAAAAGACAAACATAAACAACGATAGGAACTCGGGACAGCCGGACTTGGTACCGGCACTAGCAAAAGCCAGCGGTAGGGTTAAACCGGTTTATGGGTACCCAAACCTCCCCTTTCTCTGTCCCGTTTCCCTATCGTAGAATAAACATACGAATAAAACCCATACAGGTAGACTACTAACTCCATGACCACAATCTAGAAAAGAAAAATGGGGGGACAAAACGTAATTTTGAAAGATGGGTCAAAGAGTGCTCGCCGCTAAACTGCCGGCTAGCTCAAGGAGCCTAGTCCGCTGGTAAAACACTGTCGCACTACGGAAGGAAAAAAGCATTATAACTTAGTCTTTTGCCCATGGAACCCCTTATTTTTTCCATAATTTCATCTTATAGATCTTTATGAGGATTCAGTAAAAAAAAATCATTAAACTCTATTCTGTCACATTCATTCATGGTCAAAGTTTTATAATGGTAACCCTAAGAAAAATTCCGAGGAGTTCAGTTTCCCGCCAAATTTTCAATATCTTAAAAACTACATCATCAACCTATCAATTTTTTCATTTAAATTATTTCTCTATTAATTTTCTAAAAAATTATATCATAGCTATTTGAAATCCTATTTATTTTCATATCTAGTAGCTAACCTCCTTAAAAGAAATACCCAAGTTACTGTAAATTTATTTTCTGCAGGCGGCTATTCAACAGCTTATGTCATGAAAATGATTTCGGACAAGCCTGAATCTCATCCAATAAGCAAGGATATGGAGTAAATGCACATAAGACAAAGTCTCTACAAATACATGACAAAACAAAGCAATTGAACAACGCTTTTATTGTTGTTCATCTTGAAGTCACCATGAGGCCTTCAACAATGGCCTATGTTTAACACTGTACATAATCGAAACACTGAAGTTCTTAAAATCATTGAAGAACTAGGTCGAAATCATCCTTAGTTGGTCTGATTCAAAAACATTATCTACGCTATATTTATTTTATATTCAAGACGACCAACAGCTTGTAAAGCTAACATATATTTCTATTAAGACTTCCAAACGACCGATACATTCTTAGAAGCATCTTTTATTTTGTTATTGTCATTTTTATTTTGATTTTGTTTGATTATTTTTGTTTATGTATTTTTCATTTGTTGTAGATGAAAAAAGTTATTCTGTCATTTGTTTGGGCCGTAGGAATGCGACACTGGGGACCAAAAGAACTTGAGGTGGGAATAATACTATATGGGAAACATGAAAACCAAAACCCAAAGGATCCAAATGCCATCGCATTGTGTGCTGATAAAAGATGTACCAGAAGAATGGCATATTTGAGGAGGGCGGATGCCGAGATAATTTCACAGCTGTTTAGAGCTAATGTAATTGTGGGACATTGCTATTTGAAAGTTAAAACAAAAGTTGAGAAGTTTGGTCACAAGACCGGACCTTTGCAAAAACTCAATGTAGGGTTTCTCTGCAAGGAAGAGCATATTGAAAATCTGACAGCTATCTTAAATGGTATAATTTGCATGTTAGAATATTTTAACAAATTTATAATATATAGTATGTTCTTGAATAAATCATTGTATTGTCATTTATGCTTATGTTTTAGTAATGCCAAGCAGAAAAAAGAAGGAGTGGACAAAAGAGGCAATGAGAGAGGCCTTACGTGCAATCAATGAAAACGGGATATCTGTTCGCAAAGCGGCAGAAAAATACAACATCCCAAAATCAACCCTAGCCGACCGAAAATCCGGCAAAATAGAAGTTGATGCCATTGATGGAAATCTTCCAAAATTTTCTCCCGATGATGAAAAAAAGCTCATCGACTACGCTGTAAAGCGCACCTCTTTAGGAATAGGCTTTGGAAAGAGCAGTTATTTGAGATATGCTGGCCTTTTGGCACAGAAAAGAGGAATTAAATTTAAAAACAAAATCAATATACCATCAGACAAATGGTGGAAACTGCACAGAAAAAGAAACCCTGGCCTTTTAAGTCTGAGGAGACCAGAACCAACATCAAGCATTCGTCACAAATTTATGAATCATGATAATGTGTCTAGCTATTTCAATGCATTGGGATCAGCTTTGGCACAAAACAATTTAATGACAAGTCCAGAAAGAATCTGGAATATGGACGAAACATCTTTGGGATTATCAGTTGATTCAGATAAAGTACTTGCTGGGTTAGTATCAATCTTATAGCACTTACATACACACTAAACAGTGACCCCTAAGACATTATGACAATTGGTTTATCATTATATAGTATCTATAACTAAATACCAATTTACTGTAGTTCTGTCGTTCGTCCAATGGATTTCACTTTCAAGTCTATCCTTCTGAATATGCTTCGAACTTTTGTTGTCACTTTTATTTCTGCAGACGGCAATTTCGACTACTTGTGTCTCTTCGGTGCAGATCAAATGAATACATTTGGAAAATCATTAGTGGAAAGATGTATTAAAGTTGATAGAGAACAATCTAAATGAACTGAGCTTTGCACGAGGGAGATACTACTCACTTTTGAAAAAATATTCGATTAATAACATATTTTTAATTGTTATCATGACTTTGCCAATTAAACGGAACATTGCAATAACAGTTGCCATAATTATTATGCAGAATCATACAGTAAAAGCCGAAGAAGAATTAATGTTGGGTCTAACGTTAAATTATGTTCCCTTACATGAAGTGGTGGTCTCAAAGACTGCAACTTGCTCGGTTGTTTCAGAGAAGGTCTTTGAAAGAAAATTTTGCGACGGACAGACGACGGGTGCAAAGTGTTGGCATAAAATCGTCATTGCTTTTTTCAAGTGAGCTAAATAGGACATGACGGGTTCACAAATTTACTTCACTCATATTAACCAAAATTGCTCATAGTAAGATTTTCTCATGTTGATGACTTTTCCCTTTTAAAAGCATTTAACACGTATGATGATTTGTACTGGCAAGAATCAGAAGTCGGGGTAATTAGACACAGATTTCATAACTACATACTCTGCAAACGATTCAGACTAATTTTGCTTCATATTTGTCATATTGTTTGAAAATGTTTCAAGCGCACATACGACGGATTGACACTTTCGGTCGTAAAGTAATTACAATTGCTCCCATTGCCGACCTACTATCAGAAATGCATGCATTTGCAAGTTTACATGATCATAATACCATGTATAGGTACCAAGACGTAAACTTTAATGTAAACAAATCAAGCGGAAAATATAGGTAAAAGTGACCTTGACCTTTGACCTGACCTTAATGAAATTTGCATAATGGTGTTCAGCTTTATATGATTAATATACAGGCCAATTATGAAGGCCGCCGTGCGCGGTCCCGGCTGAAGAATAGGCCCGCAGCATCCTCTGAGCTTGGAGTATGAGCCATCCTAACAGAGGACCCCGAGGGAACCCCGGGATATAGAAATAGGACCCAGTATCTCCGGCTTGCAGGGTGTGACCCCTTCTAAACGGAGGCTGACCCCGAGGGTCCCGGGATATAGAAATAGGACCCATTCCGTGGTTGTGCGGGATCAATAAATACACAACCCATCTTTCGGATGGGATGTAAACTCAGGTCCACGTGTCGGAAGAAATGCCACGCTTCCTGCACGTTAAAGAACCCTTGTAGCAAGCTCTTTTTGGGGTGGTCCGTAGGTGATCGGCTACAAGGCTAAATTCCCCGCCCTTGACGATTTCACCCTACTTTTCCAGTGGCAGTCAGAATTTCCCGTCCCATGGCCATTTCCATACCCCAAAGTGATTATTTATCAACAAACTTGTTCTCGTCTTGATATAGCTGAAATATTGCTGAGTAGACGTTAAACAATATTCAATCAATCAATCAATCAACCAATTATGAAGGCCCTATTAAATCTGGTTGAAACAAAATATACAATGTTAAAGTTTTCATGCCCCGCCTTCCATAGTAGGGGGCATATAGTGTTCGGATTTGTCCGTCCGTCCAAAGTTAGGTTTATCCTCAGGTTTTTTTATGCTATTATAATGAAACTTTGCATAAATACACATTAGGGTATAACTATACAAAAATCATGATAAAAAATTATAAAATTTATCCATGCTACCAACTTCATGCTTCACTGATCACAAACTAGAGCTGTCGCCGAAGGCAGCCAGTTATACCCCCCCCCCCCCCCCAATTNCCCCCGCCAATTGAACCCTGAATCAATATGGCAAGTGTAAATTTAAGTCTGTGTGAACCTAGTACAGTTGTGGACACATTACAAATAAGGACACAATACAAGTATGGACACAATGATATACCTCTCCCTTTTTTTTTCAGAAAATATTCAAAGACTAATTATCTCCCCTTCAAAATTTCAGACAGAAACTATAAAACTTCATGCACATCTTCAGGTGGTATACTACAACTGTGTAACATTTCATCAATATCCAAGTACCTGTTTTAGAAAACATGCGCTGACGAGGTTACCTCCCCCCCTTTTCAGAAAATATTCAAAGACAAATAGTCTCCCCTTCGAAATCTCCGGCAACAACCATATTATTTCATGCACATCTTCGGGTGGTGAACTACAATTGTGTAACATTTCATCAAAATCCAAGCAGCTTATTTGTACTAAGTTTTACTAGGTTTATTCATAAAGAGAATATCAAGCTTTTGGCATTTGTAATTAACGAGCTATAGCATAATTAAGATTTTGACATTTTGGCCTCTGTGACCTTGACCTTTGACCTGATCTTAGTGAAATTTACATAATTGAGTTCAGCTTCACATAACCAATAAACAAATATGAAATGTCTATCACATCTAGTTAAAAATATGAGCCAGGTTAAAGTGGCGGACAGACATAGGCAGACAGACAGACAGAGAGGAAGAAAACAATATACCCCCGATATTAACATCCGGGGTCATATAAGAAATGAAATAAATATCAAAATGAAGTAAGACTTTTAATTTTCAACATTTTTCATATATATTTTTTAAATTGAATAAACTAATTCACAAAGTTTCACAAGATGTAAACATTCATTAGGACACATGCATTTTAGGAGAGGCGCACGACATGTACAAAGTAAGACAGGCTCCAAGGAATCAGTAACCATAATTGCATGTGCAAATTCAGTTGGAAATATTATGCCTCCCCATATCATAGTAAAAGGAAAGACAAAGCAGGCATTGAAGTCTTGGGACACCGAAAATGCTCCTGCAGGTGCACTTATGTCCGTTTCGGACAGTGGATGGACCAAGCAGGACATACTTTATCCTATACTTCATTGATTTAACGACACTCATATGAGAGTTAAGAATGCATTGTATGGATTTTTGACTTAACTACTTATATCTTGTAAGACATTGGCTTTGTATTTCAACATTTCTTTGTCTAACATTTCGATACATCTGAAAAGTTTGTAGCTACTTTATATTAAATATTTTCACTTATATAGACATTGGCGAATCCAAGGGGGGTTCCGGGGGTTGGACCCCCCTTTTTTGGACAATCATGTATTTTCTAATGAATATTCTGATGTTTTATTAAGAAATACCCCCACAATTTTCGAGCCTCGCTCCGTTCGGCTATATTTTCTTTCATTTTAAAATTGGTACCCCCTTTTCAAAATCCCTGGATCCGCGCCCGATAGATGTATGAACCGGGTAATGTCCACAATCGGACTTGTTTGGTACAGTTGAAAACACATCACCTTGGTCGACACAGACCAATACACAACAACATCTGTAAACGATATATCCCACAAAGACACAACAAATACTAAGCATTCTGATATAAAAATTATTTATTTATAAAATTGACAACATGACACAAAGATTTATAACAAAACAAGATGACTTTGAGTTCCAAAGAGCGAAATTCCTCTTTCTCCGTGGACAACAACAGCAGTAGAATACCGAAAAGATAAGGGATGTAGTTATTTCCAAAATTCAAATCTAGAGACGTGGTTAAAACGAGAATATGGAAAAACTAAGAAAAAAACAAAGGCATGAGGCAGCAACAATCATTAAAGCACGGAAATAAGAACTAAGGCACTTACTAGTATATTGTGAAATTCTATGAAAACCGGGAACTTGGAAACTTGTTAATGTATTCTGATTGTTCGTTTGGTGGTTTTTGTATAGTCTTATTGGCTGGAGACTATTTGCAACAAAACATCATTAGATTTGTCTATTTTTTGTATACATATACCCTTTTGTTTTAGGGATTGGCTCAGCTTTGGTTCACGCAAGTGTTTTTGCCTTGTATTGGAACGCACCGACCACAAATATTAATTATGGACGGTCATAATTCCCATAACCATGTCGAGTTTGTGCATGTAGCAAGACAAAATAATATAGTTTTAGCTGAACTGCCTGCCCTAACATCTCACTGGCTGCAACTCCTAGATAGGTATGTTTTTATACCACTGATTGTACGAATATAAAAAGTACATAGATTCCGACATGTTGATAAACGCTGATGAATGTTTGAAAAAAAAAGCTAAGCCTTACAAAACAAGTTCCCGATTACAGTCAGAAGCACATTTTTGTCATTCTTCAGACTATTATTCTTGTTTTCATCTGTCAATGCACTTTGACCGCCAACATTGAACTCATTGGTGACACATGTTGTCAAGGTCATCTTTCACCGTTAACTTGGGCTATGCTTACTAGTAAATGTAACGAGAAAAATGTAAGAAACTAAAAGGCAAGTTACTCATATATTTGGAGGAAGATCAAAGGTCAGTCTCCGTAACAACAGTGTTATTTCACGGAAAACTCCTGTAAAGAAGACTTGCAAGCTTAATTTTCTATGAAAATTCCATAGAAATCATACCAAAATGACTCACTTTTACTGTTTTTTTTTACTTTTTTGAAAATTCAAAAGGTGTGATACAGTATAAGTATTGCTTGTTGAAAATGCCGTAATCGCTCGACAAGGGTTCTAGACTGTTTCTTTTGTAACTTAATGTACATTTAGTAGTAGCTTCATGCTTTCAAATTACACCTTCGCCTATCTTAAGATATGTAATCTAATATTAAAACTTTAACATGGTGTGTATTATTTTTGAAAGTTTGCAAAAATATAACAATTTTTGTTGATTCCTCCTTTTTGAAGCTACATGTCCTTTTACTAGAAAATATAAATTTGATTTGTTCAATTATTACAAGTCTTAAATAGTCATTAAATTTTCACTATGGACTTAATGAAAAAACTCTACTCTAAAGGGAGATAATTTGAAATCTGAAGAGGTTGGCTGACGAAGAAGCATCGATTTAGATACCAATAACTATATAGAAACGAATTACATTATAGAATATATTAAACAATCTCTCTTACCGTTTTTTTATTTTGATTGCTTAATCATGCATTAACTTCTGTTGTCCAAGTAATATATAATGCCCATGTGTTTTATAACAGGACATATTTTGGTCCATTGAAAACTAATTGGAAGCATACCCTCACGTTGTTTACAAGTGAGACAGACTGTCCTGTGACACATGGGAGATTTTTCCACCTGTTCAAAAAGGCATGGTCTACAACCAACGAAGACACGACAAAAATAAAAAACGGCTTTCGGTGTACTGGGATATACCCTTTCAACCCAGAATCTATACCTAAAGAAGCATTCCTACCTAGCACACTGTACACTACTCAAACAGCAATAGCAAATGAAGAGAATAGCGATGCACCAACAGTCAATGAAACTATAAATGAAGACAATGAAGTAACTGGCGCTGTTGCAATTGGAATGGGTATACTAAAATGATTAATTGGGACTATTTTTAAGTTTCTATGTGTAACAATGGACAACATATATTCCGGTAAAGACGGCTTTTTGGTACCCCGTATATTTACTATTTCAATTCCGCTGCGTACCAAGACATTTTAAGAAGCATGCATTAACATTAATAGCATCTAATAATAATGTCAAAAAGATATGTTTCATCTACAAAAAGTTTACCTGCACTGAAGGACGCATATACATTTTTATGAAATGACAATCAGTCGAAAACTAAGCAAAATAATTCTGCTTTAAAAGAATTTGCTCATAAACAAAGGACAAAGCTAATGGCCACCTCTCTATTTTCAATACTTAAAGTATCGTCACGAATAATACCTCTTATTGAAGTTCTTTGGTGTAAGAGATATGTTTAGCTCTTGTTTCGTGCAAATTCTCGTCGTTCCGAGTTTGAAAACGAAAACAGTGGGATAATATGAACTCTAAACATGTCTATAAATCCCAAATGATTTTGATATAAAGTCGTGGCCACGAAATAGCTATGTCGTGGCCACGAGATATTATCTCGTTCCCACGACATACTAAGTCGTGGCCACGAGATACTATCTCGTTCCAACGACTTACCAAGTCGTTGCCACGAGATACTATCTCGTTCCCACGACAAACTAAGACGTGGCCACGAGATAGCTATGTCGTTCCCACGAGATACTATCTCGTAGCCACGACATACTAAGTCGTGGGCACGAGATACTAAGTCGTGGCCACGAGATAGCTATGTCGTTCCCACGACATACTAAGCCGGGGCCACCAGCTACTAACTCGTTCCCACGACATACTAAGTCGTGGCCACGAGATATTATCTCGTTCCTACGACATACTTAGTCGTGGCCACGAGATACTATCTCGTTCCAACGACTTACTAAGTGGTGGCCACGAGATACTATCTCGTTCCCACGACATACTAAGTCGTGGCCACGAGATAGCTATGTCGTTCCCACGAGATACTATCTCGTAGCCACGACATACTAACTCGTGGCCACGAGATACTAAGTCGTGGCCATGAGATAGCTATGTCGTGGAACGAGTTAGATAGATATCACGTGGTGACGACTTTGTATGTCGTGGGAACGAAATAGCTATCTCGTGGCCACGACTTAGTATGTCGTGGGAACGAGATAGTATCTCGTGGCCACGACATAGCTATGTCGTGGCCACGGCTTAGTATGTCATGGGAGCGAGTAAGTATCTCGTGGAAAAAAATTCCACGTGTCCCCTCAATGCTTCCGTACTTCCGTACTCAAATGTATTTTTGGTAATATTTGATTATTGAATTAATAGTACAATTGATAACCAACCGACTTTTAAACATGTCTTATATTTTTTATTCCAATTTTGTATATGCAGTTGATATTGTCGAGGCAGGCGAGTCAGAGGCCAATGATCTCCTGCAGGTGATGGAACTTGGCGTTGCAGTCGATGAAAATGGGATTATAGTTCCTATAAATGAAACTACTTCAGAAGAACCTATGGTTGAACAAGTAGATCAGATCCAAATAAAACCAAATCTTGAAAGCTCAAACAAAAATTTGAAAGTGCATTTCAAACCGGGAAGCAGTTGAAGGATAAACTTTATGATACTTGGAAGCATTACAAGTTAATGGTAAATAATAAGATCTATGCACAGTGGTAATAGATACCCTTCAGATTATTTACTAAAGTCCTCACTCGGGTTGACAAATTTTGGTGTTTACCTTATATGAATGCAATACTTATATATTGTAAGTCACTAATCTGGCGTAATAATAAAACAAAGGCAAAAGAATACCGAAGGAGCGATGATCACAGAAATCAAACCAGACATGACAACCAGATTCGGGAGTGACAACAATTGCTCCTGAAGGGTCAGCATATCCTGCTCCGCTATAAGCGACACCCGTCGTACTATCAGTGAGTCAATCCAGAGTTGAGCCAAAACAGGTTATGTCAAATTCATGCCAAGAAAAATCATAATAAAATGATAATAATCCGCCCACTATACCCAAACTTCCACAGATGCCGAAACCGCGGGGATTGAGCTATAACATAATACGACAATTTTTGCGGTTGTATAAAAATGAAGTCGAATGCTCAATTATAATTCGTTTGGTGCTTTTGTTATACATCTTAATGTGCAACACAATCAACATTTCAATCTTTTTTTCGCTTTAAATACATGATTTGTGTGTGCTCTTTTTCAGACTGTACCAGAGTCTATTCCTCAAGAGACTGTAAAACAATGTGATGACACAGATATATTTAAGCTTCCATCAATAAATAATTCCGGTAAAAGAAATGAACAAAAAAAATATTTCATCATTACATGTGACGAAGCCTATCAACAGAAGGTAACGGCAGAAGAGGAGAAGTTAAGAAAAGAACGAGAAAAACAATTGCGGAAAGAGAATAGAGAGAAAAAGGCTGAAGCTCGTAAAAAATAAAATACTGCTTTAAAAAATTCTATTAGTTTGTACAATTACTTGGTAATTGTTTCTGAGCGATACAACAGCAGTACATTACTAAAAGAAACAGAATGCACAAAAGTAACATTAATTACAAAAATCAAAAACAAGAGACATGGCATAAACAAGTGAAACAAAAAAACAAAGGCAACGAGACCTCCACTACGTGTATGAAAATTAAAACACAACATTCAAAACTAAAACACTCCCAGTGTGAATTACAATGAAAAAAGTGGAACAAAACATCAAATAAAATATTGAATTTAAAAACAACATTCAAAATAACTTTCATTCACCCCATAAAACCAAAGAAATTCATAAGATGCTCCGGAAAGGTAAGCCCTCTTGCTTCGTCTACATCACACGTAACACTGTCAGAGTGTCAATCCATGAACACTTGGAATCTAGCTGATTTTTTTTAATTTGCATGACAAAGTCAGATCTGAAATTTATGATGATTCTTGACCAAACCCTCCGGGAAGTTTTGAGTTTGATTTTTCTTCCGTATAGTGCGACAGTGTTCTACCAGCAGACATGGCTCCTTGAGCTAGCCGGCATTTTAGCGGCGAGCACCCCTTGACCAATCTTTCAAAATCACGTATTGTTTTTTCTCTCCTTTCAAGATTGTGGTCATGGAGTTAGTAGAAAATTATGAATGGATATGGAGTGAATGTACATGTAACAAAAAACGCACACGATACGCAGAAAACTCCAGTTTATCAAGGACAGAGCTCAAGTTTATTCCTGTCTACATGGGTTAGGGTTACTCTACCTGTATTGGGTTTTATTCGTATGTTTACTTTACTATAGGGAAATGGGACAGATAAAGGGGACGTTTGGGTACCCATGCTACTGCTGGCTTTTGCTAGTGCTGGTACCAAGTCCGGCTGTCCCGAGTTCCTATCATTTTCTACGTTTTTGTTTTGTCTTGTACGTGTTTTTCCTGTGTAGTTCCCTGGCAGATTGTGGCATGTAATTATAATTTTCAGCCATTGTGGATGTTCCCTGTTATCCATTTTTTTTTTACATTTACAATTGTCGTATCACAAATATAAACACTTTTGGCTGGTCATTTAGTCGTGGTAGTTTTAAGTCACAGCGCCAATTGATATTCAAAGGGTTCTATATACCAAACCACCATTAAGGACGAATAATTATACTATAACTAATCCAAGATTCTGATTATCGCAAAATATTCAACGAATGATCGAATAACGCAGTAATTCACGAATGCGCGGAGCGCATGAGTGAATTACAGCGATTTTCGATCTTGAGTTGAATATTTTCGATAATTAGAATCAAGGATTAGTTATAGTTTTTATTGTATAGATCTTCACGCATATTTGATGGTTCCGCTGATGATTCATTTCATGAACTACGTTTTCAAGATTAATCCGCGGTGACGTTTACTTAACGACAACGTTGACAACGTCTATTGTGACGTCACTTCCTAGAGTGAAATTATGGAAAATAATTTCACAGTTAATTATCACTTTTCTTTCACTGGGAAATCTCAATCTTTCACAGCTATCTATATAATAATACGTCGTTTCCAATACTGGTTTTCACAAACATTTAAAAAATGATTACACATTCGTATTACTTTTGCAAATGTTAGAGCTCTACTTATATATGGTCTTCCCTTAATCGAGTTCGAAAGCATCAAAGGGGTCGTTTTCGGAGCGGGCACTGCGAGATTGATAATTATTTCTTTTAGTTCATTAATTTAAAAAAAGATAAATATAACTTTATATATGAGCCATGCGTGGGGAGGGGGAGATTAACAGCTGCGTGGCTGCATGTGACTACAGAAAATTTTCCCAATCCGCTGATAGACTGTCCATGGATAGATACGATAACGTGTCGCTCACGGGAACAGCACTGGACTGAAGGTTACATATCGTATCCTGAGGGGGTCGAATAGGGGTCATCCCGGAGTACCGACTTTATTTTTACTTAAGGTAGTTCGGGTGACTAAAAACAAAACGATAGATTTTTCTTATTTTTCTGTGAATGAAAGCTTATTACATGCACTTTAAAATTTTAGTAAAAAATCAATAGGTCACCGTACTCGTTTTTCCAGGATAAGCTTCCGAAAATAGCAAGATTTCTAGCTTTTTAATATAGTCTATATAGGGAGAAAATACTATTTTATAATTTTTTATATGAATAAAACGATAGATTTTTTTGAAAATGTAGTATAAGCTGTGTTAAAGAAATAACTTTGGAAATATGAAATTAAAAAATGGGGTCACCGATCATATTTTTGAAAAAATCATAAAAATGTAATTTTCCCCTGATTATTTCTTTAGAATTATCTCCCCTTAATAAAATTAGAGTTTTTCAAAAATGATATATTTTGCACACTTGCAGCATAAATGTTGCTTATTTCATTTTCTTTATTATCAATGAACTATTCAAAATTATTTTTACAACATCTTAATGGTAAATTCCAATTTTAATCACATGCGCAAGATGGATGTGCAGTTTTAGACACCCGAACCACCTTAATCCAAATATCCCGAAAGGAACAATCCCGGCATCCCTAAAAAGGTACCCCCTCTATTTTCACCGCAGGACCTTGTTACTATACTACTCAACAAAAAAAACGATACACAGATTTTATCAATATTAACATTTAAATTTCCAGCAGAGAACCACAACTCGTAGATGAAATGTATTTTTTGCACGTAAGAATTAACTGTATGCCCAAAAATGTCTCTTTAAATTCTGAACCCTCTCCGGTCACGGTCAAGGTCATTATCCGGGATTTCTTTTTGCAGACCTAAATAGTGAGAATGTCTATATTATCTTTTTACCAAACCATCACATTTTCGAACCGGCTGACTTCCAAATTCTGTTGTTATGTCGATCATGAATCCCTCAGGCCTACTTTCCGATTTCAACTTCCGTTCTCATAAGTGCAAAAGCGTGTAACGCGATGTTGACGTTGTGACGTCTCGCAAGCCCCACTGTCACGTGATTAATCATTTGATTGGCTCATTTGCCTCAGATTAATCAAAAGTCCTTAGTTTGATCTTCTTTTTGCATAACGATTAATTGAGAGTGCAGAAATCAAGATCGAAGGTCTGATCGCGATAATTCATTGTTCATGTTGATTTTGGATTGATCGGGGCATCGAAATGAGACATTGTTTTCAACTTTTTGAAATGGCAAATTGTTAATCTGATGAAGTGTCCCGATTATTGACATCAAACAATTTAAATCATCCGTCCGTTAACGGCAAACTCGATCATAGGGCGAAAAAATTCCATTCCGGATTTTCATCGTATCCGTTTCGGAATT
>MJUU01002283.1:2889-61323 GCA_002080025.1 Modiolus philippinarum
TTTTACCCTACTTTTCCAGTGGCAGTCAGAATTTCCCGTCCCATGGCCCTTTCCATACCCCAAAGTGATTATTTATCAACAAACTTGTTCTCGTCTTAATATAGCTGAAATATTGCTGAGTAGACGTTAAACAATATTCAATCAATCAATCAATCGTAATACAATAAGGGTTTAAATAAAAGGTGCATTAGCAAATTCGTTTTTCCAACCCCGGACGGGCCCACGGCGAGTAACCGGAAGTAATCACTCGACATATTTTTTACCTCTTGTATTGTTTTAAAATTATTCGTATTAGACTTTTCTGAAAAATATACGGGAAACGTTGTCATTTTTTATAACCCGAATATTTATTAGATAAAAAATTATGAGTGTATTTCAGGTAGGAGGGCGCATAACCGTTGTGGTAAGTAATAACGTTTGACTTTTATAATAAAAATCAGGTAAAAAAAAATGCTTGCTTATGATTTGACCAATCTAAAAAAAATAAAAACAAAGGTGTATGGTTTTTACGAAATACTTGATATTCAAGGGGAAATCGTATATTTATATTATCCTTTTAGCAATATATTCGTTATAGAGAGAGTAACTGGTGATGACCTGTCAGACTTACTAGAAATATGTAGGAATCAAAAGTATAGAACCAGAGATACACGTCAGTGCCTACGGCAGTGTTATGTATAACCCGTGTTATGCTTAAACCGCAAGCAACGTAAAAAATGTGAGTGAACTAAGAATCTAGCCCGTTTTACCCGTCTCAACTGTAGTGAATAACAATTGTTTATTTTCGTTAGTCCCGTAGATAGTAGTTGATATGGGAAAAAGCCGCAGGTTTTCAAAAAACGTTTTTTGAAAACCTACGGCTTTTTCCCATATCAACTACTTTTATGTGAATTTATTTTCTGCTTAAGGCCTTTTCGACAGCGTAGTCTCTTCAGTGCAGATTCAATGAAAGCATTTGGGAATCAATCAACCGGAATATGTGTCAAAACAGCTGGAGAAAAAAATACCAGACCAGCCAAAATTAGCCAAGGGCAGAGCTATGTTGAGCCCTTAAGTGTAATCATTACCTAAAATGTAATCCAATTACAATTATGGTTAAGGACCACCCTTTAAGGTAAACCCGGTTACATTTACGGTTGTAGGACCTCCCTTAATTGTAACAGATTACAATTAAGGGAGATAGTGTACATATGCCTACAGTACCTACTGTAATTGTAATATCCCTCGGAATTAGTTTACAATTTGCAGCACATATAAGATAAAAAAAACGTGTTCGCCATAGCTTGATTATGAGTCATATTTGCTTTAAGTAGCCATCGTTACCATGGGAAAAAAGGGCGGAGAAAAAGTGCTTAAAATTACTATGGGAAATCTGGAATTATGGGCAAGTGACTGTACAGTTGGAATTTTAAAATACCAGAAATCACGAAAATAACTGGATATTGAAAGTCATGTTCATCATGCAGATTTGTAAATAGTGTACTCAAATGTTTACTGAATTATTCTTTACAGAGCTCTTAACCGAGATGAAAAAATAAACATCGGTGATCACTGGTACGGTATGAACAGAACAGAATTTGTAAAGACTGTCTATATCAAAATAAAGAAAAACATAACCAGTGATTTTTTTCAGTAAAAAAAAAAATTCTACCGCTTCCCATAGTTTCTGAGATATACAAATATATTAAGTTCATTAACGATACGTTGAAATAGTAAGATATTTGAATTCTAGTCTTTTACGATTTAAATTTTGCGCCAATATTTATAGCGTCGGGGTAGACACGATATATCACGATACTTCTCGTAGCAATCTCTGGAATTTGTGTCTCTGACAAAACTGCATTTAAAAAGATTTGTAAAGATGTCGCATCGTCCTCAATATTCAACAACAGTAGTATTATACACGAAACTCTCTGCAGGATTTGGCATGGAAGCATCGGGTATTTCCGTACAAACTAGTATAGATGAGAACCAGTCTGACCCGATAAATGAAATTATCTATTTTGTTGCTGTCTGATTGTTCTTAGAACGAAGGAGAAAGTCAGAGGGAGTCGCATGCAGATAGTAATTTTGTGATTCGAGCTAACATAAGACAGCCCATCCTGGTCACCTTTCCTGTAAATGAGGCAGTTCGATCAACATCTATTGTTTTGGTCCATACGAGGGAAATCCGGATCAGAATAAGGAGTGACCAATGAAATCCATCGAAAGATCAGCCTATGACGTCACACTTTAACTATAATTCGACAAGAGTCGAGTGGACTATTACTCTTGTTTGACAAGACATGCGCAGTTAACCATGACATTGCGTAATCTTCCGGTACACTTGCTATTGTTGAACAATAGTTACAATTGTTGTAGATAGAACTGCCTCAGTGTTTATCTTTACTGTTTTTTTATCTTCCGTTCTTTTAGAGGGGGAGGAGGGGTCTGATCTCGGATTTACGTGAAATAATGACAAAATCCCGAATTTCCCAGTAAATAAATGACTTAATCCTGATCCCGAAAAATGAAGATTCGTATTCCGTTTATCATGGGTATTGTTACGGGTTAATCCCGAATCAGCCCGGTGAATAACACAACTAGTCACGGAGTCCCGAAAAAGATCCTCCTGTCCCTCATTTTTCGATTCTTAGCTACTTGATTTATCCCCATGGAAACGCTAGCAATTGTGGTATTTCAAGAATACAAAAAAACAAAATTGGTCACTAGAAATAATATGCATTATGGTTCTTTTCGGTATTCCTTTAATGTTTGGTTTTTAGATTAACCCCAAAATGGGTCGCCAGAAAATTGGTTGCTAGAAATTGGTCGCTAGCTGGAGTCTGGCTAAAATATTGCTTAAAAGTCAGAATTTCTATCATTTTCATACAATTCCGTCTCTTTTTCCGTTTTATGGAATTGAAAGCTTTAGAACAATTTTTACATTTCTTTTGTATAATATTTTGAAACAATTCTAAGCACTTTTTCTCCGCCATTTTTTGTTTCCATGGTAACTATGGCTATATAAAACAAAATATTTTAATATGAGTGATAATCATGCTATGGCGAAACACGTTTTCTTATCTTATATGCGCAGCAAATTGTAAACTAATTCCGAGGGATTACAATTACGGCAGGTGATACGAGAACACAATTAGGTTCCTTTGATAATCGTTGTAATCGTTGTGTAATCGTTGTCTACGAATATAGTTCCTATAAAATAGTGTATTTCTCTTAATTCATTTTTCTTTGCTTTATTCTATATATTTAGTATTTTTTATGGGTTCAAATGAAAGAAGAGACATTAAATAACATTTAGAGTTAGGAATTTAATTTTAAATCAATGCACAAGGAGTAATTAGGTTAAGTGTAAAAAGGTGAAAATTGCTATATTCGGAAGCCCTCCATCTTTACCCATGAGGGTTCCCTCAGTTCTGGGAAATTTAAAAGAAACTGAAATGGGAAAAGTTCCTGTTTTTTGTATATTTTTTCACGCTTAAGCTGTACTGTAAGTATGCCTAATCTCACGAGAATAGAGCAGGTGCGATTTTTTTTTATTGGCCTTTACTTTTGTTTATTTTTACAAAGTCAAATAGGGGAAAATAATAGTGTACTGCAGGAATATGTACATTATCCTCTTTAATTGTAATCGGTTACAATTAAGGGAGGTCCTGCTACCGTAGATGTAACCGGGATTGCATTTAATCGGATTACAATTAAGGTAAGGACTACATTTAGGGGCTCGACGGAGCTATGCAAGAGGTAGAAACTCCTTCAATTTAAACCTAATTTTCTTCATTTCAGTTCAGTTCAGCTACTTTGTGTTTCCTAATGAAATCGGCTTTCGGGTCAGCTTACCTGCCATTAGGTCGGTGAAAACCCTCTAGGACTTACAGTCAATCAGCAGGAGCATCGGCTTAGTGGTAGTAAATAACAAAATACCAAAGTAACTTTGAATTTAGTTGCTGCATGCATACATATATAATGATTATATATAAATCATTTACAAAACAACGGCAGTAGAATACCGAAGGAACAAAGCACAAGACCACACAAATCAAAGTCCAGAGACAAGGCAAAAGCAAGAACGCCAAAAGACGGAAGACCAAAGACACCAAATGCCCACAAAACACACGAACATTACATATACAACTCAAAAAACTAAAGCACTAACAGTGTGAACTCTCAATAAACAAGAGTGACATCAGGTGCCCCGAAAGGGTAAGCATGTCCTGCTCTGTACACAGCACCCTGTACACAATTCTTAAAATTAAGTAAAAGACCCTTTCACGATAACTGCGGTCCTGTGATTTTGAGTTGAAAATAAAAACAGTTCCCGCAAATATGACGTTGTAGGACAATTAATCAGGACGTCACGTATACTATGACGTTGCATTTTATCCACTTAACGGCATATGAGCGCATGTGCAAAATTCAGGACCGCAGTTATCGTGAAAGGGTCTATACAATAAAATGTTCATAATTTTATTCACCATAAGAAAGTAGTAATGAGAGCGATGTCGTCTAGTAACGACATTTTAAAAACAAAACAAAACAGAAAAAATGAAGCAATAAAAAAACAAAAAGAAAACAATACTCCCTTTAAAACTTATAAAAAAATTAAATTAAAAGCAGACAAAAAATAGAAGTGTTATCTTTTACATGTTCAAGATAAAAATCTGATCCAATACTTCTGATGTAGTTTCGTGTCTTTGGCTGCTAACTCGTAGAAGTCATCAGTATATGCGATTGTGAGTTTTTACTGCATGATTGTCGTATGAAG
Source organism: Modiolus philippinarum (assembly GCA_002080025.1). Taxonomy (NCBI): domain Eukaryota; kingdom Metazoa; phylum Mollusca; class Bivalvia; order Mytilida; family Modiolidae; genus Modiolus; species Modiolus philippinarum. Next base: position 7,655 of record MJUU01002283.1, read on the forward strand.
TATGAAACAATTTCATGTGAATTTCCAGCTACTTGGATTCCGACGTCTAGCAATACTGTTTGGTAATTTTGTCTTTACCAGGTAAACTTTGACTATATTTGGCTTTTAAAGTATAATGTCACCATATGTACTTTTCAATTTGACCCATATTTTATTTTACAAACTGCAACAATTTAGTTATAAAAATGAATTAATACCAATTCATAATTATTGTAATAAAACGATGATTTACATGGCCTGCGAATGCTTTATTTATTATAATTATGATATTAGAATTCATTCAGAAAGAAATTTTAAAAATGACAAGTTCATATGACACACCTGTGTATAATTGACCTAATTATCAAATTTTCATTGATTCAGGTTATTAGAACAAAGGACAGGTCAATTTTATTTTCGCACTTTTTTCTTGATGACTCCATTTAATTTGCTTAAATTTTTCTTGATGTGTCCATGTTTCATGTTTTATTTATTTGTTGTTTTTTTTTTTTATGATATTCTAAATTCAGTTTGCATACCATGGATTTTTTTTCTGACATTTCTCGATTGGCATTCAAACTGAATGCTGAGCAGGATATAATTTTTTGTGGGATCTACATTTTCATGATAAAGGAACATGTGTGCCTGAAATATCTTATTCACGTTATAACATGTGGCCTTAATTTTTACGGTTTTCATGAAACATCCACACGTTATCAAAGCTTTGTCTGCGTTGTTCTGAAGAAAAACACATTATATAATTTTAAATTTTCCACGTTTTACATAGTCAGTGTTTTGAGATTTTTTTTGCTTTAAATACCACTTCATTGCATTATAAAGTTAAGTGATTGTCTGTTTTTCGTTTCAAACTAAACTTACATCCTACAACTTCTTATGACATTTTAGGTACTTTACCCTTTCTAACCAAAGTTTGATTATAAACTTAGTTGCATTGTCATGAGTCTTTTTCTAAAGGAAAAACTACAATAACCCTACAGTTGTTATTGATGAAACATTTAAAAGACAATACAAAATGCGTTGTTCTTTGTTTGGTACTACCATTTATCGGTAATTTGTATGAGTTTCCTTTGACCTCATCAAGCAAATATTTTTCAGTATTTGCTACTGCCCGAATACGCAAAAATATTGGCAAAAAGCACCTAAGGCCACGCCTACTTTGTCAATTAGAATCAATGAAACAAAGAAATTTACATCTATAGAAACTTACCTAATGACAATTTCTTTTACTAATCAATACTAGTCAATTTCACGATTTGTTGAAAATTAACATTTTCAAAATTTGTACTATTAAATGATTTAGTTAATTACCGATAAAAAGAATAATAGAAGTTTTGTTTTTGATACAGGAAATATTGGCTCCAATGATGGACTCACCCACAAGGGGGGGGGGGGGGGGGGGTGGGGTCGCCCATTATTGTTCGCCAATATTTTTTGTATCAAAAACAAAACTTCCCTAATTCTATATGTATTTCTTGGGACCTTGAACTCCAAATAGACGAATTTCATATTTACGGGATGACTGCTAATTTAGCATGTTTTTCAAAGGGACGTCACTCGCTAACACCCGTCATTCTGGTTTTCGGTCTCATTAGGGAAAGGACGGTCAGTAAATATTTTCTCTGACAACGGTTACGATTTTCACTGTGGTAAGTACCCGAATAGCTTGAAATAATTTATTTAAAGACAATCGAGATATTACCCCTAGTCCAGTGATAGATAACCATGTATTCAAAATCTACTGCTGTCCCTTATTACAATGGAACCGTAAACCTGACTGTCGGGTCAGTAGGTTACTTCCCTTTGTGGAAAACGTTATAAAAACGGAGCCAAAGTCGGGATAAGAAATAAACATGAAAGTGGTCTATTCTTTCATTGCTTATTTAAGGGTTCAAAAAAACTAAATACCGAAGTTACTGTACATTTATTTTCTGCATATGCGCAAAAGTTTCTCCTACAAAAAGGCATCTTGGGCCACGCCTACTTCGCAAAAGTTTCTTCTACAGTGTTGAGTCCGTCAAAAGATTCTCCATACGAGAGATGTATACTTTTTATATTTCAATTATGGTGTACTTGTTCGTGAGATAATTTTTCTTATGAATATACTATCACACATTCAAAATTTGGCATTCATTATATTTGTAATTTCGAAAATTTCTCTGTTAAGCCCACATTACACTATTTCCTTAGGCCAAGTTTTCTAACAATCGACATGACGACAGCGCTGTGTTTGTCTATATGTTGTAATCGTCCACTAATTTGAGACATTAACCGTACATACCTTATTTGACATATCTTTATAATTTCACGTAAAATGAAATACATGTTGTGACAGGACAGCCTATCTACGTTGTAGTAGGTAGATATATAGCCAGTAAAAATCGACTGAGCTAACGGAATATTTCTTTAGCTCATTCGGTTAGGTGGCTGGCTGAAGTGCTAGAGGTCCCGGGTTCGATCCCCGGTGGTGACACATTGCAATTTTGTGAGGAGATTCATGCTCTCCGGTTACATTTGGCGCCCAGCAAAAAACCCACGGTGGTTAGAAGGAGCTAACCATAGTTTGTGTGAGATTTGTGTTGAGAGTCATACATAGCAAGTATGATGACTCTCGAGGTGGGGGAAGTGTGACAGGACAGCCTATCTACGTTGTAGTAGGTAAATATATAGCCAGTAAAAATCGTCTGAGCGAACGGAATATTTCTTTAGCTCATTCGGTTAGGTGGCTGGCTGAAGTGCTAGAGGTCCCGGGTTCGATCCCCGGAGGTGACCATTGCAATTTTGGTGAGGAGATTCATGCTCTCCGGTTACAATGTATTTATTGATTAAAGAAATAGTCAAAAAGTTTGCAGTTTCAGGATTTACCCCCTTTCCCCTTTTTCGAATATCCTGTATTTGAACGCTTACCTAAGAAATATTTATTTAATATCTACATCTAAAACTTTGTTCATATTTCCATGGTACTACACACTTGCATGTTTTTGGATTATGACGCCTTAAATGATTAAACCATTTTTATGCCCCTCCCCCGAAATAGGAAGGGTATATAGTTTTCGGGTATGTTGTCCGTACGTACGTCCTTAATGCTCTGGTTAAGGTTTAGGTTGAAGGTAGTTTATCGTGAAGAAGGTTTGGTATCTTGATAAAAGTTTGTATGCAGACAGTCCACGACATGAACTGCAACATTTTGAAAGCAAACAGATGCTATGACCTCAAGGTCATGGGTCATTGATTTTGAATACTAGGAGTGAATATTTCAAGGTTTAAAATACAAAAAAATACCCAAGTTGCATAAAAAACAGTAAAGGAATAGAGCCACAAAGGACCAAAATGGCCCAGTATTTTGAGCAAAATTGAGTTGTCACATATTAATGTTAATAGGTCACCATTTCCATCCATATGTATCGAACGTTACGTATGTGTTTCGTATTCACATTTCGATAACGTCATAATGGGTTATGACATTTGCCGTTTGCGCAAGTATGAAGATTTTGAGAAAAATCAGTCAATTCCCAACATATTTTCTCAAATTTCAGTTTGGCCACACCCTTCGACCAAAATATTTTTATCTTCAGTGAATGGAAAAACAACTATAAAAGTAAATTCCAATGAGTATATTTTGGTCGAAGGCTGTGGCCACTTCGAAAATTTAACTTTTTGCAACTTCCATGAACGGGTCAACAGACAACAATTCAAAGTAAATTTTTGAACATTGTAGAGGTCGCTTAACCGAAAACTCCAGATCGATAGCATCTAAAAAGATGTGTATATTTCTACAAAATTGGAAGTGTCAAATGATAAAATAAATTACATTTCTAACATCTGAGTTTTTATGTATACTCCTGCTATAAGGCAGGAGTGTAAGGAATAACACTTGTCTCCTGTTTTCATTTTTCCTGCTTACCAACTTAGTGCATTTTTCTTCTCTTGTATATGGTAATGGAACGTTTTTTTCACGCTTATCTATGCAATTGTATATCACAGCTACTTCATTTTTAGTGTGACTATATTAAAACTACATATATATATATATATACTTGTGTACAAATTAAATTTGGTTATGCGATATCGGAACAAACAGAGCTTATATATACACGAAATTCCAGACTTAATAAATAATATATCACATATTCAAAGGCAAATGGAATCTAACATTTACTAATACATTATATGAGTATAATACGGGCGAAAGAAAGCGCAACTTGCATAAGTTCCAGTTAATATTAATTGTCAGTAACCGCTTCACAGTGGAATAGGAATATATGGAATACCTAAAAAAATCCGTATGGGTCTAGGCGTTTGCACTAACCAATGCTGGATAGACTGAAACATTACAACTGTCAAACACCGCAATTATATACTGCCAAAAATTGTTAATTTCGAAGTAAATGAAATGCCGTATTAGATATGCCTTTGGCAGTTTTAATTTTTCATACTTAACAAAACAAAACAAAATAAAATAGACCACATGATAATGTTTTGAAGTGCAAACATCTAAAGAAGCATCATTTTCAACTGGTGCATTCTCGTCATGATGTTTCTACAAATCCGCCAAACCGATCTTGAAGATACTTGGTCATTACTGGTCTCTGACGGATATACTGTCGACAGCTAAAAACTCAAGAATACTTACTTAATCCACATGAAAATAGTGGGTACGACACTGGTTTTGTCACGCGATAGTATAATTTCCAGCAGGATTGACGACGTAAGCTAATTTAGCCGAAATCGCGAGCATTTTCTGACTACTAATTTCCACTATATATTGTGTCTCATTTTTTGTCTCAAGTTTGTTGTCATTCCGTTAGTCATCCAAGCTCTTCGGATTTTATAATTCATTTTCATTCACATCAGTTTCAAGAAAAGTAAGGGAGATGCTTGGGTATAAATTCAATCTCCGCCAAGCGGATCAGATTGATGCAAAATGACAAAATGTCTAAAAATAACGTATCATTTATTGTTTATTGATTCCAAACTAAAAAACACAAGGGGACTTTATAAACATATTAAGTGGATGATATAAATCGGATAATGGTTTTTATGAAATAAAAACGATACGCTAGGCTATGGAATAGCCTTGGATAGAGAAATTGTGTGTTTGATTGACAAGGGTATGGTGGCTCATGATGTACTTGGCTTCGAAACATAAACCTTTTACAGCACACACAAATAAACACCGGTAGCTCTTTATTCTTCCGCAAAAAACGCAATTCTATCTCTTTCCACCTTTCGTTCTCAATTGCCTAAGTATCTCCACAAACTACAATCACGCTTTGTTTAACACAATTGAAAAGTCTTTTATATTATTTGTATATTATTGATTATTGCACAATACCTCATCTTTATTTACTTTACTTCTGGTTTTAAATTTATACATTACTGTTCTTATTCTTTTTATCATATCTATATTTATAAATTTGGCTAAGCGATATTGCAATACCAATCCCATCATCCTCTACAAACCTGTTCCCAGTACCACCTATAATAAATGTTTATAATACTTTTCAACTTCCACAAGGAAACAGAAAAATTAAACCCCGCCCCGTTTTATCAGGACGAAACTGGACGCCATTTTGATTTTCGAGAATCTGAAATTCCTATTGGTCAATAGTCTTCAGCGCATGCGTTCTCCTCACTGCGCAAGCGTACTCCTCACTTTCCCCCCAAGAACTATCTATCTAGCTAGGCTATTCCATAGCCTAGCTAATTAATTCTTTGTCGTGTAGTTTTAATTTTTAAAGATGTTGTTTGTGTTTTACATGTATGTGATCGCCAGTGTCAGACATAGAACAATTGATAAGGCCTTACTCAGATTAAGCAACGTCAGTTAAAGAACTAAGATACCCAAATCAAACCAACGTAGGTGCACTGTATTACTATTACAGGATTAGAGACTACAAAATACATCTAGAAGACCTGAATTTTTAATTAAGCATACCTTTAACTACGAAAACCGTTTTTCTAAGTAAAAATAAATATACATTATTTTACGAATTAAAGCCCGATTTTCACAATTTCATGCAGAATTTAAAATTCGACATTTTTATGGTTTTCATGCACAAATGCAAATGTAGCCAAAACGTAGAGGTAAAACTAAATGTATAATATTTGATGACAATTGTCACCGTTTCTAAATAATGATGGAAACTGATAATGACGATATATATAGCAACAGTCAATTTTGAAGTTCAGTGTTCAACTTTCCCATGTTGAAAATTAATATACCGCGAAAATTGGTAAGTCCTGAACTCCCAAATTTTTCTGCTCTTTGAAATTTATTAACTTTGGCTAATAATGTAATTTTGACCTCTTTTGATAATGATGGGGTTAACAGCCGGACAGTAGTAGTAGTGTCATTCCAAATGCAGCGAGTAACTTCCGTGGCACACACTAATGAAATGTATACGCTTTAACACTACAAAAACTAAATTTTCAGTGTGTATCGTAAGTTTAGTTTAATAATAGTTTACTGCATAGAAAAACAATAGGATTTGGATCCAGTTATACCATTTGAAATATACCCTTCTTTAATCGCAGAAATTTATGGCAGCATAGTAGATATACACGTACAAAACGCATCTTTTAACATTGGAATCTGAAATAAGTATACGTATATGAAAAAATGAGTATGGATAGATAAAAGCTAGCATACATCACATGAATCGATTTGTTTGTTTTATGAAAGTACGCACGTCTTCTTAAAAAAAATAATTCGTTTTATCACCAAGATTGTCATTACTATAGCATTGTATAGTGTCTCAAGGTGCAGTTATTAATTTTGGCATAATCTTCACATCTTAGATTTTTGAAAAAGTTGACATCTAAGAAGGAAATGAAAAGCATCCTCGTAAGGATCACCACAGGAGCAATCTAAGTAGTGGTTGTTTGAAACATGCACGGTTGCCATTGTGGTTTTCAGAACACTACATCGATGTCTCCATCTGGTGTGAAGTATATTGAGTTTTCTGTCACCTTCATTATAATAATTTTGTGCTGAAATCAAAATTGATTTGAAGTTTTGCTTTAGCAACGAAAACAAACAATACCTTCAATTTTCATTGCTTAAGTTATTCCAAAGGTTTAAACGTTTACAGATAACTAAATACCGAAGTTACTGCAAATTGATTTTCTGCATATGCGCATTTCGACAACTTATGTCTCTTCAGTGCAGATAAAATCTAAACGTTTGGAAGACCATAAAATAAAAGGTGTTTAAAAACTGATAGAGAACAAATAACCAATATGATCAAAATGTAAAGCAAAAAATCAGCTAAGGACAGAGCTTTGCATGAGGGAGATACTCCTTAGTTTTAAACAAAATTTACAAAAATTTAGATATTGTAAATTTCCAAAATAATCGGCTTTCGGGTCAGCACCGAAGTACTGACTACTGGGCTGGTGAATACCCTCGGGGAGTAACAGTCCACCAGCAGTGGCATCGACCCAGTGGTAAAAAATAACTAAATACCGAAGTTACTGCAAATTTATTTTCTGCATATTCGCATTTCGACAAATGTCTCTTCAGTACAGATAAAATCTAAACGTTTGGAAGACCATAAAATAAAAGGTGTTTAAAAACTGATAGAGAACAAATAACCAATATGATCAAAATGGAAAGCATAAAAACCAGCTAAGGACAGAGCTTTGCATGAGGGAGATACTCCTTAGTTTTAAACAAAATTTACAAAAATTTAGATATTGTAAATTTCCAAAATAATCGGCTTTCGGGTCAGCACCGAAGTACTGACTACTGGGCTGGTGAATACCCTCGGGGACTAACAGTCCACCAGCAGTGGCATCGACCCAGTGGTAACAAATAACTCAATACCGAAGTTACTGCAAATTTATTTTCTGCATATGCGCATTTCGACAACTTATGTCTCGTCAGTGCAGATAAAATCTAAACGTTTGGGAGACCATAAAATAAAAGGTGTTTAAAAACTGATAGAGAACAAATAACCAATATGATCAAAATGTAAAGCCAAAAATCAGCTAAGGACAGAGCTTTGCATTAGGGAGATACTTCTTAGTTTTAAACAAAATTTACAAAAAAAAATTTTAGATATTGTAAATTTCCAAAATAATCGGCTTTCGGGTCAGCACCGAAGTACTGACTACTGGGCTGGTGAATACCCTCGGGGACTAACAGTCCACCAGCAGTGGCATCGACCCAGTGGTAACAAATAACTAAATACCGAAGTTACTGCAAATTTATTTAGACGGCATCAAGGATTTTTCTTTAACTGTTAGTCTGCATATTGATGTGACATAATTATCATTATTCCTAAGCGTGTATTGGTTTACAGAGAACTATTAACCAATGGGTAGCCAAAACTTAGCTAAGTATAGAGATTTGCACGAGAAAGATTCTCATTTCTTATGAACATAATTTACAAAAAAGTTTATAAATATATATATATATATTGCATGTTTCCAAATAAAATCGGTTTTTCGAACCAGGACCGAAATCAAAATTCTGAAAGTGTTCGTAGGTTGAAAAGTGACACATCCGCTTCTTTTACATCCTTTGTGGCATCACCTAGTACTTTTGATCAATGAACTTTTTTATGGCGAAATACAAAGTTTATTTGCTTTCCTATGAGCTGAGACAATTTTCCATGATTGCCATTGCATTCACGACACCTTAATGTATTGTCCAAATTTTTTATCCTAATGAGGTCAGTCGGCATGCTTTGAAAAACAATGCAGCTGAAGATTTTCTTTCCCTCAATTTTCTCCGTTTTTATTGCAACAATACGTGGGTTGACATGACATTTATGTTTGAACTGGACTTTAACTTAGTTGTGAAATTTTCTGACAATTCCTGTCAGTTCTCTTATTATTCTACCTTTGCACATGATTTCGGATATGGTTTAAGAACACATGGAATACACAAAGGGGGTTGACACAACATTGTCCGTTGCTATGGTTACGGTGCAAAAGTTGTATTTGTATTGACTTACTAGACCAAAGTGTTAGTAAACTTTTTGATCCACTTTGGTTATTCGGCATAGTGGATTTAAAAGATAACTCTTTAAATTGGTAGCACTTTAAATGCAAAAATACGGGTTTTTTGGGGCGTACAAGATTGCCCATTGCTATGGCAACATTATGACAGTCGTCAAGAATTCTACCACTATTAAATCATTTGTAAACATTTTACCCATTTGTAGTCAATCAGCATGCATGTTTTGCGAGAAAATATTTATGAAATAACATCTTTAATAAGCATTCTATAACTTTTTGGGTAATAAAATAGCAGTTACTATGACAACGAGAGAACCAATGACATAAAGATGTGTCATTTATGTTCGAAACAATTGAAATGCAATGTATGAAGAAATATATACGTTGTATGTAGTTTTATAACAGTTAAATTAAATGGAAAGGAGAGAATTCAAGGTGTAGATGCAAACTATAAAAAAGCCGTTGTCGTGGCAACAGAGTATGTTCATTTTGGAGATTGAAGTAATTTTTGTGCAAATAATAGTGTCCTCTATGAAAAACAAATACTGTCAAGATCTGACATTAGGCCGATTTTGGCCCTTCGTGGCTCTACTCCTTTCTTTATGCTGTACACGTGTTTCAAGGAGTAACTTCTCATCAGCAACATTAGAATCAAATAATATGGAAAGCCATAATCCTTAAGTTGAAGGTAGTTTATCTTGAAGGAGGTTTGATACCCTGATGAAACTTTGTATGCAGATAGACCATAACAGGAACTGCAGCATTTTGGAAGGAAACGGATGCTGTGACCTCAAAGTCATGGGTCATTAACTTTGAATATAATGAGTAAATTTTTGACATTATACTACAAGTTAAGATTAAGGATGAAGGTAGTTTACCCTGAAGGATATTTGATATCTTAAAGAAACTTGGTATGCTGATAAGCTATGACATGAACTGCAACATTTTGGAAGCAAGCAGATGCTATGACCTCAAGGTCATTGGTCATTGCCTTTGAATATTATGAGTGAATATTTGATTTTATACTACAGGTTTAGGTCTAGGTTGATGGTAGTTTACCTTGCAGGAGTTTTGATATCTTGATGAAACTTTGTATACCGATTGACTGTAAAATGAACTGCAGTATGCCTTGACCTAAAGTTCGTGGTTCATTGACTTTGAATATTATGAGTGAAAATTTGGAATATACATATATTTACCTCGGGTTAAAGTTTAGATTAATAAGTATTTAAACTAGCAGATTTGGTATCCTGATAAAACTTTGTACACAGATAAATTATGACATGAACTCCAATGTCCTGTTGCCAAACAGATGCTGTGTCTATAAGATCATAGTTCCGAATGTCTTACATTAATGCTCAATGTTTTAATTTTGGAATTCTTCTTAGCATCTTCTTTTTGTCTGTTTCATTAAATAACATTTTTAAATGGAATTGCAAAAATCAAGGATTCCAATTTTGGTAATATTCCTGGAACTCATTAAGACCATTTAATGTTTGGAACTTTACCTATCAACCATACATTTTGAATTTCTTTTTGTCAAACAACAATTTTCAAGAACTGAACTGCAAAAATCTTTGATTCCAGTTTTGCTAAATTTACTGACATTCTTAAAAAAGACCACTTAAATTTTGGAATTCTACCTAGCAACCATATAATTTTGAACCTATTTTCCTCATACCAGTTATTTTCGGTCATTAAAAAAACTAATTATCAATAACTGCAGTAAGAAAATTGACAGTAACTTCGGTATTTTATTGTTGTTACTACCTGGTTGATGCCTCTGTTGGTGGACTGTTATTCTCCAAGGGTATTCACCAACCCAGTAGTCAGTACTCCGGTGCTGACACGAAAACTGATATTATTTTGAAACTTGCAATATCCAAATTTTACAAAATTTTGTTTAAAACTAAGGAGTATCTCCCCGATACATAACCCTGTCCTTAGCTGAATTTTGGCGTTTCTGTTTATATCCTATACACATATTTCGGTTAATGGACTTCCGAATGTTTTTGTTTGATATGCCCTGATGAGACATAAGTTATCGAAATGCGCATATACAAAAAAATAACAGTTACTTCGGTAATTTATTGTTCTGTAACTCAATACTATCCATTTTTTATGGTTAGTGAGGGGACGCGGCTAAAAGAATTCGGTCTCTTGATTTAGTATTATAGAAATACACTGTAATTTTCCAACATTGATCTGTGTAAGCTAAACATCAGACGAGCATTGAACAAACAATCAGTAGTATCTCACGATGGAGCAATTTTTCATAGTGATAATTAAGTCTCCCAAACGAAGTTTGGGGAGACTTATTGTTTTTACTAAATTCTTATTATTATGTCGCCCCATACGTAGTCGGGACGACATATTGTTATTCCTCCGTTTCTTATTATTATTATTATTCCAGCCAAAGTTTGTCCGGTCAATTACTCAGCGATGCATGATCAGAAGTTAATGAAACTTGACATAAAGTTGGATCACCATATGATGTGCGTTTTAATATTTTTTTTCAAAATGACCGCCATTTCCAAGATGGCCGCCAAAATACGTCGAAATTTCAACTTTGTCGGATTTCAACGAAAATTGATTTCTATGTAGATTTTGACGCTGCGAACAGGATGGAATCATCGAATTGGCTGCCAGGGGCGACACAAGCTATTGCTCGCAATTGCAAATCTAGTTATGTCGCCCCAGACGTAGTCGGGGCGATATATTGTTATTGTTCTGTTTCTTCTTATTCTTCATTATTATTATTATTAAGTCACCCAAACGAAGTTTGGTGACTTATTGTTTTTACTCTGTTTCTTCTTATTATTATTATTCCTCAATTGATTTTTCAAACTTTGTCCAAACATTATCTCAGAGATGGGTATTCCAAACTTAATGAAACATGGCACCAATGTAGACAACCACCCCAAGATGTGCAAGAAGGTCTTTGAATTTCCAAAATGACCACGGTCATTGGTCACTTTGAACTTTGACCTTAAACCTTGTGATTAGAATATCTCGAAAACTGTACATGATAGCTGATTAATTGTTATGGCAAAATGTTTATTACTTCATGACGAACCTTTGTTACATTTGGACCAAAATTCTGTGGCGCACCGTTCAAGAGTTATGCCCCTTGAAAGTTTTGTCACCTCTTTTAGCATGTTTTTCTCGAAAACGGTAAGAGATAGAAACCTGAAACCCTTTCCATTCAATTTAGGTGATATGTGTTACATTTAAAAATGCCAAGGTCAAAGGTCATTGGTCACTTTGAACTTTGACCCTAGACCTTGTTTTTGTAATAACTCATAAACCATAATAGATATCTGATAACATGTAATGGCAAAAATGTTTGTTTTGTTAAGATTTACATTTGTTACATTGGGTCCGAAATTATCGGACCTACCGTTTTCGGTTTAAGGACCGAAAATCGATTTTGATGTCCGAATTTTGCGTTTTTTGCTTATAGCTCAAATACCATTGAAGATACTAAAAGACATTCAAGGTACAAAATGTTCATGGAGTCTGCACCTTCAATATGAGGTCAAGGTCAAAGGTCAAGGTCACAGTTCTAAAGCTTTATTTCACGTTAAAGTATCAAGAAATGCGCATATTAAGGTTTGAACGTTGGTTTCATCAATGAATCAATAGACGCAATTTGCTTTCTGATGCAATCCAGTACATATACTTATGAAGTGTTAACCTGTGAATCAAAGTACTACTTACACTGATAGACGAAAAGATAATGAGTTTATGACACTAGTTCTTACATAAGGAATAGAAACAAATATTTCAGAACACATTATTACAATCATTGGTGATAAATATACAACACACCATTTTTTTCAAAAAGCAATTGGGTATGGAATCTGGTTTGGGTGACTTGTGTTTGCATGTAAACATATCATCACTCGTTATTATTATTATTCCTCAATGATTTTTCAAACATTGTCCAAACATTTTCTCAGAGATGGATGGACCAATCTTTATGAAACTTGGAACCATTGTAGATACCAACCTCAAGATGTGCAGGAAGGTCTAAAAATTTCCAAAATGACCACAGTCATTGGTCACTTTGAACTTTGACCTCAAACATTCTTATTGGAATAACTCTGAAACCGTAAAAGATAGATGATTAAATGTAATGACAAAATGTTTGTTAAGTCATGACCGACATTCGTTACATTTGGACTGAATCTCTATGGTCAACCCTTCGTGAGTTATGCCCCTTGAAAATTTTGTCATATCTTTAAACATGTTTTTTCTCGAAAACGGTAAGAGATAGAAACCTGGAACCTTTTCCATTCAACTTAGGTAATATGTGCTACATTTAAAAATGCCAAGGTCAAAGGTCATTGGTCACTTTGAACTTTGACCCTAGACCTTGTTTTTGTTATAACTCTTAAACGGTAATAGAAGTTGAAAACATGTAAATGCAAAAATGTGTGTCTTGTTAAGATCTACATTTTTTACATTGGGTCCAAAATTATTGGACCAACTGTTTTGGACCTATGGACCAAAAACCAATATTGAAGTCCGGTTTTACGGCTTTTTGCTAATAGCTCAAATACCGTTGAAGATACAAAAAACATTCAACATTCAAAATGTTCAGGAAGACGGGACCTTCAAAATGGGATCAAGTTCAGAGGTCAAGGTCACACCCGCATAACTTTTTTTCATGTTAAAATATCAATAAATACGCATATTAAGGTTGGAATATTGGTTTCAGTGACGCATCAATAATGAGAACATTATGACGCAACTTCCTATCTGACGCAATCCAGAAAATATTTAATCTGCAAATCAAAGCACTACTAGCACTGATAGACGAAAACATAATGAATTTTAAACACTACTTCTGATATCAGGAATAAAAAAACAATAAACTCCGAAAACATTATTACAATCATTGGTGATAAATTTACAACACAACATTTTTTCAAAGAGCAATTGAGTATGGAATCTGGTTTGGGTGACTTGTGTTTGCATGCAAACATATCATCACTCGTTATTATTGTTTTTCCAATGATTTTTGTCCGGACTATTTTGAGAGAAAGGTTTGATATAATCAATGAAACTTGGCATGCAGTTGGATCACCACAGCAAAGAGTTCAGGCACCGAAAAAATGTTTCAAAATGGCCGCCATTTCCAAGATGGCCGCCAAAATACGTCAAAATTTCAACGTTGTCCGATTTCAACGAAAATTGATTTCTAGGTAGATTTTGACGCTGCGAACAAGATGGCAGCATCGAATTGGCTCCCAGGGACGACATCAGCTATTGCTTGCAATTGCAAATCTAGTTCTTCTTCTTGTCTTTCCGCCTCAAAATTTGTCCACGCATTTTCTCAGAGACTACTGCTCGGATCTTCACCAAACTTCATGGATTGATGGACCCCCATGTGAGGATTTGCAATCCGGTCTTGGAATTTTCAAAATGGCACCGGTTGCCATGGAAACGGCAAAAAAGGCGGGAAAATCAAAGTGCTCCGAATTCGATTAAAATTTACAGGAAGGTTGTTTAAGACATGAGGAATTGGTTTCTTGTCTCCAAGACTTCGAAATGGCAACCGTTGCCATGGAAACAGAAAAAAATGTGGGAAAATTGAAAGTGCTCAGAATTGATTGAAAATCAACAGACAGGTTGCTTACGATGTGTGGAAGTGATTTTTAGCCCAGATTTCTGATTTGGGAGTTCGTTTGGGAGACTTTTGTATCAGCATCCTGATACAGTTATAAATTTTTAATTGTACATTCGTTATGCTGTAAGTAGTTCCTTGAGAATGTCCCTTCATCCAAATTTAAAAGTTGTAGAAACAGGGGGCAATACGAGATTTAGCGAGCATTATCACATAAAGACAGTATACATGTTTTTAAGCAAACATCATTTCCCACAATAAATGAAACTTAATAAAGCTAACAATAATTGCAAACATTGCCCTTTTTCTTGATCTAACTTTCATCGCCGACTCTGGAAAATAAAAACTAAAATCTATGATAAATAGGGTGATTTTGATTTCAGATTTACTAATTTCCATTTTCTTTACGGCGAGGTTCCTCTAGCCCCATCCTACGGAGTGTATATTTTTCAGCTGGTACGATTCGCACGCGTTAGTTCTACTCTCAACGACTTTAATGAACTTAACTAAATTATCACTTTCAAACTTTTGAAACAAGGTTATAGATTTCAAAAATTGTTAAATACATTTAAAAAATTTCATAGAAAATGTGAACATTTAATATCAAAATATAGTGCCACTCGCAAACAAATGATTGAATATTTTTTATGTGTCCGTCTAATTGTAGAATTGAATTGTGAAGAATGCTTTGATACTGTATACGGGATACAAGTTTTCAGTACTACTACCTACCTATCGTTGTCATGCGAGAACATGATTTTACTGCATTTTGTTCTGTGAATCTACTGAGAGATCTAGATACAGACCGACTATTTTTTTTTTTGATACACAATAACTGGATCATTGTTACAGTTAAAGATATGTTAGACTAACTATTAATTGATGTTGTTCTGATACAGGGGAGACTACTGCTATATTTTGTTTATATTTATTCCATTTCAGATGAGTAGAAATTACATGATATATCCTTATCAATGACAAAAGTATTTAACAACACATATCAAGCCTCATAGAATTCGGTTGTACAAGTGTGTACTTGATGTGTATCGAAAATAGGAGGTCATGGTATTCTATCGCCAAGTCCTACCATTCTGATAATAGGACCTGGTGTTCTACTGACATGACGTGGTGCTTTAAAGTTACATATTAGACATTTCAACATAATTTGAGGAAAATATAAGTATACTTCAAATATACTTTTTCTGTATTTATTATTCTTAATAAAACAAATAACCTAATAAACTGAGTAGATATATAAAATCGATTAGCCAAATTATGGACCATAGGCGACAGAGACAACGACACACAATACAAAAGAACATACCCCATAACTAAATTTAAACAATTTTTCATATTGGCAGTATTTGGCATTGCACAATATCATGTTCTTCTTTCATAATTCCCGGCACCTGAATGGGTTTTCAGGGGCTTTGGCTACAGAGCTGCCGGGCGCGTCCCCAGGTGGTGGATAGGGGAATGCCCTGTCTTTGCGGGGTAGTCAGGTCATAATACGGAAAGCCTGACCGCGAACCATTGTAGCCAAACTGTGTGGAGAAACGCCACGCTCCATGCAGTATAAAGACCCCTTCTATATTTCTCTAAAGAGAGCAGACGCACTGGGTGTCGTATGGAAGGCTAAATTTCCTGCCCCTACCCATTTCTCCCCTTTTCCAGTGGCAATCAAAAGTCGTTGCCCCGGTTGTCCCTTCCACCTTTATTTCTTTCTTCTTTTACTTACAATTTGTTTTGAATTGATTAACTTGTTCTCGTCCTGATATAGCTGAAATATTGCTCATTGGACGTTAAACTCTAACTAATCAATCAATCAATCTTTCATAATTGATGATGTTGTTATACCAAATCTATTTAGAAGTATTTCAATGGAAATTTCATATGTAAGAAGGCTTGATATCATAGTCAACAGAAATTATGTCCTTAGCTAGCTGTCAGTAACTGCGAGCATTTGTCCGGACAGTACCTGTGTGTATTGTCTTCATGTTTTATGTACTTCATTGTAAGGATACTCGTCTTGATAAGTTGGACTTTTTTTCTAGTTTGATTTTTACTGTGAGTCTTTTTGTGTATTTATTTTTAGCCATTCACCACACATAGGGGGAGGGTTTGGATCCAGGCAAACGAGTTTAACCCCACCGCAATTTTTGCGCCTGTCCCCAGTCAGGAATATGTTGGTCATTGGCTTGTCCTTGTCTTCTTATAAAATTTTAGTTTCTTGATATTTGGGTTATTGGATGTGGTTTGTTTCCATTGATTTATTCACTTTTTTACCTTTTTGGGGCCATTTAGGGCTTACTATATGGTGTGAGGTTCCTCGCTGTGTTGAAGACCATATGGTGACCCCTAGATGTTTTGTTTTGGGTCGTTTTAACCTGGATATGGCATGTTGTCTCCTTGACATTTACCTTATTTCCTTTCTTTTTCATATAAACTAAATTAATATCAAGAAGACAACAGGAAACACGTAAAAATGGTCAAAATACATCAACTTACAACCACATACCAGAATCTACTAGGGACTGCAAGAGAAAAAACACACAAAAAATACAAAAAGACAAATGTAGACAACGATAGGAACTAACATGTCTTTCTTTGCAAACAAGACACATGTTTGTTCCTAATAGTTCCTTAGTTGTGCCATTTGAAGATACTTAGATATTTCTAATTAGATAATGATTGTAACACATTGTAATATAGGGTGTGCTGTATTATCTACATTGTAAATGTCATTATTTTAGAAAGCGATAAAGGTTCTTCTTTCATATCCCTTCGTTGCTTATCTTGAGAAATCACTATAATGTTTTTGTCATATTATTGCAAAAAAAAAAAACAAGTAAATTCTGGAATCTCAAAAAAATGCAATTTTTTTCTGAAACTCTGATATCAAATGACAAAATATCGAAGTTACTGCTAACTAAGTTTCTGCATAAGAGTTTATATTTGCTTTTCAACTGGAAATAACTCTATTTCAAACTTACCCCTCTAATAATTTGATTTTTTTTAACAATAAAAGAATTATTGATTGATATTGCATTTAAATTAATAAAATATTCGCTTAAAATTATTTTTTTTACTCTTAGCAAAGATGCAGTTGTTTATCTTGCTTTTGGCGAAATGTTGAAAAGCTTAAACACTAAAAATTCGAAAATTCCCATTTTGCACGAAAGTCAGTGAGAACCGAAACCGTAAATCCAAAACGAACAATCCAAGGACAATGGCAACAGCAGAAACAACAATGAAATAGAGACACAACATGAGAATGGCACAGAAAAGAAAAATGAAGGCACACACGCGAAGATGAACAACACGGACCTAATAAAAAACTATTGGTAAGATCATGTGTACCGGAAGAGTAAGCATCTACTGCTTCTTATAGTTTACATGTAAAAAAATAAAAATCGCAAAGTGCTTTAATTTATTTGCATTTAAAAAAGATATTAATACCACAATTTAGTAAATCTAAATGATCTTAAGAAAATCATGGAGCTGAGAGTTGAAATTTACGTTAAAACGAAAATATAAGAACTAGAAAAGTGACGCGATCCCTTCTATGCGTACAGGAACACTTTTTATGTTGGAGGACATACTATTAGAATGACTGAAAAAATCGGTCTGGTTCGATATTGCGCGGGGTAGGCACCAAAAGTTATTCAATTCCTCGAACTACCACTATAAGAAAATAATTAAGGACATTGATTTAATTCCAGTCGTTTCGGAAGGAGTAATTAAGATGTGACAATATTCTAGTTGGAGGACATAAGCCAATTAAATGATGTTATAATATTTGACAGTGGTCTTTTCGGTGGAAGGTGCTGCATTTTGGGATGAACTAACATGACATTTGCTTTGATAGCGATTAGATTCAAAATACTTCATTATGTTTTAAACTAAAACTTGATTTTTCGTGAAAAAAAAAAACGCAGAAATAATCAATGTCAGTATCGTTTCTAATCTACACAAGATCGACCATCCAATAATTTCATGTAAATTCTTAAATCATCGGTCCATGTTTTAGAAATAAAAGGGACAACATGAAATACCTACAATGGCTGAAAATTATAATAACATGCTACTATCTGCTAGGGAACTACACAGGAAAAACACAAATTAGACCAAAGACAAACTTAAACAACGATAGGAACTCGGAACAGCCGGACCTAGTACCGGTGTCGTATGAGATTTTAAAGTCTATAAAAACTGCAAGTTCCGGTTCCGGTTTATGCTATGTTAACTTCCGGCGTGAGAATTGCAAGTTCCGGAAATGCGTAATGTGCGGGAAACCTCTGTTTCATTCAAACTTCGATGTGACATCTCACATTATTTTTCAAAACATTAAATTTTCTTAATTACAAGAAGCACTGTTGGTCTTAATTTTCTTTCAGATTTAATTATGTATGTAAGTGATTGTAATTTAGCGAAAATGATAGTATATCACGTTTGTCAGTAGTGATTTCATCAGGAAAGAAAAAAAAATGCCTGGAAGTAATTTTGTTATAGCTTATAGAACTTTTGTATTTCTATAGAAATACTTAGTATGTAAAATATGGCTCAACATTCTTGGATGTGATAAGAGTTGCAATGAAAAATAATTACTCTGAATGGTTAGATCTATATGGGTTGGTTTACTTGAGACTAGCTAATTTCATAACTACATGTATGATAAAATTCTGTCTAAGAATTCTGACCATATATTGCTTTTTGTTAGTTGGTAGGGTCATAAAATGACCTTAGGCTTGCAGAATAGTTGTGATTAATAATTATGGCTATCTATGGTCAAGTTGGGTAATAAAATGTCATTCTGACCTCATGCTTGTAGATTTCATGGTTGTGGAAATAGTTGTGATTAATAGTCATGATCAATTATGGCTATCTATGGTCAGGTTGGGTTATAAAATGTCATTCTGACCCCATGCTTGCAGGTTTCATGGCTGTGGAAATAGTTGTGATCAATAATTATGATCAATTATGGCTATCTATGGTCAAGATGGGTTATAAAATGCCATTCTGACCTTATGCTTGTAGATTTCATGGCTGTGGAAATAGTTGCAATTAATAATATTGATAAATTATGGCTTTCTGTGGTCAAGTTGGGTCATAAAATGTCATTATAACTTCATGCTTGCAGATTTCATGGCTGTGGAAATAGTTGTGATTAATAATTATGATCAATTATGGCTATCTATGGTCAGGTTGGGTCATAAAATGCCTTTCTGACCTTATGCTTGCAGATTTCATGGCTGTTGAAATAGTTGCGATTAAAAATTTTGATCAATTATGGCTATCTATGGTCAAGTTGGGTGATAACATATAATTCTGACCTCATGCTTGCAGATTTCAGGGCTGTGGAAAAAGTTGTTATTATAATAATGATCAATTATGGCTATCTATGGTCAAGTTGGGTCAAAAAATGTGACTATTTAAGTTCTCTGTAGGTTGGTTTGTAATAATGTCCTGAGCTTTTTCTAAAAACATTACTAACCACAAAATACTGCAACATAGAGTCACAGGATTTCAAGAAAATAGAAACAAAAAAATGTATAATTTATAATTTATACAATAATGATTTGAAATATAAAAACTACAAACAATGTGTTAATTTGCATTTATTTTTATCTACAAAGAGATACACTGATCCCCCCACACACAGTAAAAACATAAATTCCGTCCTGTTGATGTGTCTCTGTCTACTGATTGTTAAAGGGTGCATACATTTTGCACTTTTTTGAATAATGTTGTATCTCCTTATTTTACAGTCAATTTACTGCAAAACTTAATCGATCCCCGCTAACTTCGTCGGCAACTTTTTTTCTCGATAGATCTTTAGGCTAATTATTGCTTTGTCATGTTAAATATTTTTAACAGTTTAATAAATATTGTATTCGTATAATCCTATTCTAACGTTAGATTCTATGTAGAGAGCATATTTTAAAATATTTCGGCCGTACATCGTATACTTTAAAATCTCATAGACTTGAAAAATCTCATAAACCCCCGTATGAAATCTGCAAGTACATGACCAAAACCGGAACCGGAACTTGCAGTTTTCATAGACTTTTAGGTAAAGAGAGTGTTATTAGCTCGTGATTGCCTTGGAATCTTTTTGGCCACCCAATCTACAGCTCGGTAATCGGTCTGCCAGCTCACTGATTGGATATAATTAATTTCTATTATTTTTATTTAGAACTTTGTTTAATACTGCATTTAAAAATTACAAAATGCCACTTTATTTTCTGCAATAAAATAATAAAAAAAAATTAAAAAAAGAGGTGCCCCTAGTTTGCGTTAAATTTAATCAATTTTCGTTGAAATTTGGGGTAATCACCTAGAGGTCAAAATTAAGGACGGAAAACCAATGGCAACATATAACTTTCTGCAGTTGAAAATTTGGGCGATAAATTGTTCTTCATGGACAATAACAGTTTGGAGAGAAAATGAAACTGATAAAGTTGTGAGAGGAGGAAACGTTACTATTGTCGCCTATGGAAATTGAATTACACTACTCTAACCTAAAGAGCTAAACTGTCATTTTCATGATTTGGGGGAACAAAGCTCCCGTTGGGGTACTAAATCACTTCATTTTGTGTAGAACTGCAATACAGGACTAGCCAATTTCTACACATATTGTTATGTCATAATTATAGTCTATTTCGAAGAATTGTAGAATTTACGAAAACCACAAAAAGGGGGTGTGCTTTAGTAATTGCCCTTGGTAATGAAAATATTAAAAGAAAACACTAAGTTTTGTTTGATTATTATTCATTTTGTATAACACTCTAAGAAATATGTGGTTTTGTACCATATATTTGTATCTGTTCAAACTTTCAACTGAAATTTCGTTGCAATTTTGTTTGTGCAAAAAATACACGAAAGGGCTATTCCCAATAATGTCATATTAACCATAGTAGGTCAATGGTTCTATTTATGCACATGATATGTTTCAAAGAAGCCTGTATTACATCACAGCTAGGTTAACTGTGTCAGCATTCTCAAAATTTGTAGCCCATAGTCTATTTCAGTATTGTATCTTAGAGAATTTTGCACCGAGTCTTCTTTTGTTGTTCAAATTCAGCCGTTATGAACAAGCCAGATATTTCTTATTATCAACATACACGGCCCTTTAACACTGGAAACGAAACGATAAAAAAAGTCATATTCAGTTATGACGTAAAAGAGAAATACCGTAATGTCCCCAATAAGTCATATTTTTTTTCTTCTTTTTTCATATAGGGGTGGCATCGGGAAAAATTCGCTAAAAAATAAAGTACCTGGCATTGTTTTTCCGAATGTTGCTTAACATTTTACTAGTATATAATGCTACATAAAAACATAGGATTTGCCAAATTTTGGGACCAATGAAAATCCATATATAGGTAAAAAGAGTGTAATTAGCTCGTGATTGCCTTGGAATCTTTTTGGCCACCCAATCTACAGCTCGGTAATCGGTCTGCCAGCTCACTGATTGGATATAATTAATTTCTATTATTTCATTTAGAACTTTATTTAATACTGCATATAAAAATTACAAAATGCCACTTTATTATCTGCAATAAGATAATAAAAAAAAAATAAAAAAGAGGTGCCCCTAGTTTGCGTTAAATTTAATCAATTTTCGTTGAAATTTGGGGTAATCACCTAGAGGTCAAAATTAAGGACGGAAAACCAATGGCAACATATAACTTTCTGCAGTTGAAAATTTGGGCGATAAATTGTTCTTCATGGACAATAATAGTTTGGAGAGAAAATGGGACTGATAAAGTTGTGAGAGGAGGAAACGTTACTATTGTCGCCTATGGAAATTGAATTACACTACTCTAACCTAAAAATCTCATACGACACCGGCACTAGCAAAAGCCAGTGGTAGGGTTAAACCGGTTTATGGGTTCCCAAACCTCTTAAATTGTAAAATATGACTTTTGGATATGCCCTTACGGGTTATAATGTCGTATTTCAGCTTTTTGCTTCATGAAAAAACTTAGAGGCTAACGTGATATTGTGATGTGAGAGGTTAACGTGATATTGTGATGTGCTGGTATCGGTAATTGATTGTTATTTTCACGGAGGAAGTGTGCAATTTTTTTAAACAATTTTGCATATACTGAATAGTTATCAAATTGATAATATGCATGTTATAAGCCCAGCGTTGAATCGATACTTAAGTCTGTGTATTTCTAATCATGGTTTTACGGAAGTGATGCAATACCTGATGACACTTTACAAAACGTTTTGGCTTTAGTTTTCATAGTGTGACAGTGTTTTACCAGAAGACCAATCTTACTAAATTACGTTTTTTCACATTTTTTCTTTTCCAAGGTAGCGGACTTTGAGGTAGTAGTCTAAATGTTTTTGGTTTTATTCGAATGATTATTATACTATAAACTCATTCCAATTTGAATTTGCAATTCCAATGATTGCAAATCTGGTGCGGCCATTTTTGAGAGACACCATTCAGTTTCAATAACCAACATATTCGGAATTTCATGGGACTTACGAAAATTATATTGGTAAGTTGATATGTTAGCACACTTTAACACAATTACAATTTGAATAACATGGGAATTCTATAATCCCATTAGAAAATGCATTTTCCCACGGGATTTTACTGTTTCCCATGGGATTTTGAAATATTCACATGGGAGACAAATAATCCTATGGGAAATTAAAGAAATCCCGTGGGAAATAATAATCCCATGGGAATAATAAGTCCCATGGGAATATTTCAAAATTTTGAAATTCCCGTGTTTTTTAAATTGTCATAACTGTAAAATCATGCTAAGATAACGAGTTACAATTATGACTTCGTTAAGTCCCATGCGATTCCGCATATTTTGGTTATTCACACTTCTTTGTAGCTAAAAAAAAATGGCGGCACAAGATTTGCAATCACTGGAATTGCAAATTTAAATTGGAATGTGTCAATAATAGAGAAAGGGTAGGGTCGGGTACCTATAAACTTGTTTAATTCTACCTTAAACTTTTGTTTGTGTCTGAAACAATTACGGCTATCCCGTGTTCCTCTCGTTATACAAGTTTGTCTTTCATTTGTGTTTTCAATAAACGGATATACAGCTCAAAGATCAGTACATGTACAACACATATACAAAAAAACAATGAAAAAGTGGATAATGACAATGAATATTTAAAAAAAAAGAAAATATATGTAATGTTAATAATAAATTACGTACATGTATTAACCACTAAGTACTGCTTCCAAAAATCCCATATTGTGTAGGGGTTATAAAGTATGTTGCTAATTTTTCAATGGCAACAGAAAATTTTAGAAATTCAAGTCCCCCACGAAAAGAAAGATCCGTACCCTTGCATCAGCACATATAAATATAATTTTTTTATATAAGGCAAACATTGTTTAACATGGCATTAAAGGAGGGGTATTCCCAATTAATATTTTGCGCAATATTGTGACGTCGTAATACGTATTTATAGGTGGCTTCCCCCGATAAACCGGGATTCTAAATAATGATTTAAAATTTGATATAATGTAGAGCAGGTATAACCCTTTCACGACATACATGGTCTTGAGAAGATTGAACTAAAGATAAATTGTCCAGAGAGGTTTTTAGTTGAAAATATTAAAGAAGTGAATAGGTGGTTCCAAACCATAAGGAGATTGCTTTACGAAAAAGAAATTTAAAGTGGCGGCCATTTCTAAGATGGCCGCCATTTTACGTTAAAAAATGATGATTCAATATCTCAGAAACTGCTTGCAGAACTTGTTCATATCTTGTATAAATATTCAGTAAGGTGAGATAAGGGAATTTCCCCCCCCCCCAAAAAAAAATAAAAAAGGTGTCATTTCCAAGATTGTCGGCAGAGTAAAAATATCATTTTTGTCCGATTCCGATAAAAAATTGATTTCTGGGTATCTTTAGAGGCTGCGATTGAGATTGAATCATCCAATTAGTTGTCTGTCATGACATCGGCTATTGATCACAATCGCAAATCTAAAGTACGCACAACGAAATTTGCCGCAGCTTAAATCGCTGTAGCTATTTTGTTTTAAATAAGAACACAATAAAACATATACATTCCCCGTTTCCCTTCTTTTTCTTATATATGTAACTTTTTCTAATTTTTGGCCGCTACTTTTGGTATATTTACCGAATTAGTAAAAGTTCCAATAAAAATATTTTCCACAGACCTTAATGTTAATTTCACTCCAATTTTAAAGAAATTCGATGTGGGAGTGATTGATGAATGATTTACCCAAACAAACAAACCAAAGAAAAGACACCAAATGCATTACCGATGGATTACTTATTTGCATATATGGTCCTTGTTTGTTGTTTATTCCGATGACCAATGAGCAAAAAGAATTTTGATTTGTTTCCTAATTTACATAAAAATGTTTGGGTAAAAATAAGAATAAAATTTGCAGAATCAATATCCACTTACCATTTACTTTAATTAAAATGAATTTGTTTACAGGTAAAAACTTTTTGTTCATACTTTATCATTACTCTTTTGCTTCGAAATGGAGATTTCAACCCACGTGTTTTTGATAATCGATAGACCCCAGGGCATTATAACAATAAATTCAGTTAACCAGGTGTACTCCCTCTGTTTTCGACTCAGATTTTCTGTTCAAATAACATGGAAGGGTAATAGAAATCTTTTTTAGCCTTTGTTATAAAATTATGATAATGCATGGCCTGAAGCGGCAAAAAATTAGCTTTCCATAGGTGTATGCCATGTCATACTTCGACATTTTACTTAAAATGATATTTTGAGAAAAGTCGCGGCAAATTTCGTTGTGGCTACTTTAGTTTTAATTTTTATCCTTTTGTGACCATCATAGCAAAGGTTTTGTGAAAACGATTTATTTTCTTAGTTTGCCGACAGCATATGATGAATTGCGCAAGCAGGTTAAACTTTCTAGATTTTCCTTGTAATTATTTTGCCAGAAATCGCGTACTTATTTTCGTATAAGTGTTTGTGAAAACGTGTTATTTAATCATTAACTTTCAAATCTCTCTCTTACATTGATTCAATCTACCAAATCTTATCTGTATAGTAACATAAAATATAAATCTTAAAAAATAATTTATGCATAAAAATACCAATTGTTTTTGATAGATACAAAACAGCAGTCGAGGTTAAACCAGGAGATGATCTACTTACTGCTGGTAAATTCAATACACAGGCTTTGACCAAAACCACGCATTACGGCGAAGTTACAAGCGATGAAATGTGTTTCGGATTTCTTGGTTACTATCCATCAGAAAATGTTATTTCGCCGTTCTGCGCGGGATGGAAAACTGTTTCTTACTGCAGTTCTGACATTACCGGAGAAGACTGTGATATCCGTGGTTTTCTCAATATTAATAATCTATCATAAAAAATGTCACTAACAATTGAGAGCAATTTGGAAATTGTCTAGTGGAGTGCAAAACAGTCCTAGAAGAACTTGTGAATGTCAATCCCTGTTTTACAGGAGATGCATGGGCATTTATTCGCGATTCCACTGTTGATGAGAATTTATAACCTTTGCTCAAATTAATGGCAGCGTTTGATTCATGCAGACATGAGTTGTCGACCCGGAGCACGGTGACTGATGATACTATTAGCAGATCTAGCCGATTGGATACAGTTTTCTTGGTTTTTACACCATTCTTTACCACAAAAATACTTATTTATTAACAATCTTCAGATTTTTTAACTTGGTCAAACGAAACAACAATGTTTTTTTTAAAATTATTTTTACAATATAAATCTGGTAATTGTGAAAATACAGAAGGGAAGTACTAAACTTGAGGCTGTTATTGGTCAGTTACTTCCCCTAATTGATAAAACAGGTTGCGCTGCAAGCAATCAGGTCCAACGAAGAATTATCTTATCTATGATTCTAATAGAATTAGCACAGTGTTCATCAGAAAAAATTAATGTAATTGTCTTAATTCAAGAAAAACACCAACAGTTGGACTTTATTTCATTGGTATACATCATTTATTTTAAAAATTAAAATTTAGATGTAATTAAATATAATTTGAAAAATATTTCTGAAGACTGTAACCATATATACAACCAGCTATATGTCTTTGATACAACTTTGTGTATTTTACATATTAGCAAAATTGGTGAGCTTGAAAAGCTTTCTTTTGGTTTTATTTAATTGTATTTTTTACAAAATTGTTTCTAATTACTTGCAAATCATAAATTATAGGTAATAAAGAAATCGGATAGACTTGTTTGTTTATGTAATGTAAATAGTCATTTAATGATGCTCACATCTTATCTCTTAATCTGCATTGTTTATGTATTTACATTTGTTGCAAAGAAATAAAATACTACATATAAAAATGAATTTTTATTTCTTTATACTTTCATGTTGTGCCCGGCTTCTGTGTAAATTTGAAGAGGGTCCTGTCCACATATAAAACTATGAAACAAAAGAATAATTAGTATGACAGGTCAGAATTACGGAAAAGACGTAGGTCATTATAATAATTTAAAACCAGTCATTTAATGTTTAAAAGACCCATGACCGATTCCTTCTTAACTACTAATGGTTGAAAGTTATTTAATTTTTTTTTTCACAAATTATATTCAAAATTTACAACTTGGTGTTTTTTCTTAATTTTTTTCAATGTTCAAAATTTACAACTTGGAGCGGGATGGCAATATAATGAATTGTCTTATATACATAATGTAAAAATATGGTACCTCATAAATCTGGTGACGCAAAAGTTTGATTTAATTACTTTTTTTCAAATTTGTTATATATTTTCTCCCAAAATTAAATCGATCTCCATTTTAAATAAAATGAATATATATTTATTAGTAAAATAAGAAACAGCTGCAATTGGTGAGAATATTGTTTTTAACAATGTCCTTTTAGGTAGAAAATTTAGAAATTTAGCTAAAATTACCTGTTTATTTAAATAATACAATATTCAATGGCCATAGGTTTTGACATACTAGTAGTTTTACATGACATATGGAAAAATATTGCATAAAACTTAAATTTTACAAACGAGACATACTGTGATTTGTTATCATCAAATTTGTACAGAATTAATTAAGTTTTTGAAAAAAGACATGATAATTCACAGTAATTTATTTTTCCATTCATTGGTCTGATAATTATGCTTTTAAAAAGTCTCTAACCAAACAGAATTTATACAATCAATGGCAAAATTTTCTCAACTGATTAAAACATCAGTGAAACATTAGAAAGTTGACATAATTTACACTGAAGATTTGAGATTTTTATGTATATTATCAATAAATTATTTTGATTATAAAAAAGAAAAAACTTTATATATGCCAAAACAATAACAAAAACCCTTTGTATTAGCAATATAATAACACCCATAGCTTTTGATTTCACATCTTGTCATACAATATATTATTTAACACTTCTTAATTTGTTTAAGGGGGTAGACCTGGGGTAGGAGGAGATAACACCGTTTTTCACTTTTTTAGTACTTACGCAAACAAATAGAATCATTACAATAGGTAAGATCACAATTTTAAAATTGTAAAAAAAATTTCCACACAGCAAATAAATATTAATTTTGTTATGAAAACAAATACCCAACATCCAGTTATTTATAATGAGTGCATTTTACCCTCCATTTTTGCAATGCTGTTCAAAGACAATGAAAATATGTAAAAGTCAGATTTCTTCCAAGGGAGGTAATTTATAGCAAAGATTCAGCAATTTTATTGTTTTTTACCCACTTTATTCTAAATTTAGAAAAAATGGGACGGTAGAATTTTCTAAAATTTTAATATATCTTACATATACAAGTTTTCTTTCTATTTTCAGTTTTTGATGAAAATTAAACGACAGAAATTTTTACAAGAAGTGTTTAATAGTGATCAAAATAGAGTAAAAATTTCAGCCTATACTATTCAGAACACCCATGTTTTTCAGTTCAAACTAGATAAATTAACTATCATTATTCATGCTTACTTTCACACATATCTAGACTACAGAATTTTTCATTTGAAATAATTTTAGATCAAATACAAATTTAATTACAGCCAATTTTATACACCACAATCAAGTCCTGAACGGACCAAATAATATGAGGAAACAGGGTATCTTTGATGACCACTAGACATAAAACGGGACGGTAAAAATTGTTGAAAATTGCTGAAAGTCGACATGAACATGTGTAGTTTAAAAACTGAAAATATTAAGAAAATTAAACGAGAGGAAAATTTTGGGCTTCCCCAGGTCTACCCCCTTAAGTTTCTTTAAAACATATTTTGTAAAGATAATAAACTTAATAGTGTATTAGTTTTTAATAAATATGTGTAATTATTATTTATCAGTGTAAGAAATCAAATACTAATTAAAAATAACATGTGGTCAATGTTATTTCCATAAATATTATATGTAAGCTTATCAATACACAACTATTTAGCTAGGCTATGGAATAGCCTAGCTATATAGATAGTTCTTGGCAGAAAGTGATGATTACGCTTGCGCAGTGAGGAGAACGCGTGCGCAGAAGACTATTGACCAATAGGAATTTCAGATTCTCGAACATCAAAATGGCGTCCAGTTTCGTTCTGATAAAACGGGGCGGGGTTTAATATTCCTGTTTCCTTGTGGAAGTTGAAAAGTATTCTAAACATTTATTATAGGTGGTACTGGGAACAGGTTTACAGGTAGAGGATGATGGGATTGGTATTGCAATATTTATAAATATAGATATGATAAAAAGAATAAGAACAGTAATGTATAAATTTAAAACCAGAAGTTAATAAATAAAGATGAGGTATTGTGCAATAATTAATAATATACAAATACTATAAAAGACTTTTCAATTGTGTTAAACAAAGCGTAATTGTAGTTTGTTAAGATACTTAGGCAATGGAGAACGAAAGGTGGAAAGAGATAGAATTGCGTTTTTTGCGGAAGAATAAATAGCTACCGGTGTTTATTTGTGTTTATGTTTAGGTTTATGTTTCGAAGCCAAGTACACGAGAAAGAATTTAATGCAAAAAATGAGAGGTTGAAAGAAATGTTAAAAGGAGAGAAGCATATTGTGTGTAAAACATGTAACTCTTATGTGAGTAAGGAGGCTATACCTCCTCAAGCAATGATAAATAATTTAGAAATGGATAAAGCTCCTTTTGAAGAATTAAATACGCTAGAACAACATTTAATTTCTCCAGTTTTACCATTTTACAAAATTGTGATTTTACCTAAGAGTGATCAGCGAGCTGTACATGGTCCAGTTGTGCACATGTGTAGAATCCGACATGACAAAAATAACGAAATCTTTCAAGAAATATTAATGACGAAAGTTTTATTTATAACAATGAATAATTATGATCTTCAAGAAGGTGCTAGCCACAAACATTATACGACTGCAAAAATGTAGCGGTCGTATTATGGTATGATGCTGTCGTCGGCCGTTTTTTTTTTACATTTTTTTAGCTCACCTGACCCGAAGGGTCAGTGTGAGCTATTGCCATCACTTGGCGTCCGTCCCCTGTCGTCCGTCCGTCGTCCGTCCGTCCGTCCGTTAAACTTTTCACATATTCATCTTCTCCTCTGAAACCACTGAAGCAAATTCAACCAAACTTTACAGGAATGATGTACTAAAGGTCCTTTACAAAGACTGCTCATTTCGTTCCAATCAGATAAAAAACATGGCCGCCAGCGCGGAACTTAGGTTTAACATTGGACCCTATGGGAAAATTCACATTTTCTTCTTCTGCTCTGAAACCAATGAAGCAAATGCAACCAAACTTTACAGGAATGATGTACTAAAGATCGTTAACAAAGATTGCTTATTTCGTTCCGATCCGATAAAAAACATGGCCGCCAGCACGGAAGATAGTTTAACATTGGCCTTACGGGAAATTCACATTTTCATCTTCTCCTCTGAAACCACTGAAGCAAATTCAACCAAACTTTACAGGAATGATGTATGGAAGGTCCTTTACGAAGATTGCTCATTTCGTTCCGATCCGATAAAAAACATGGCCGCCAGCGCGTAACTTAGGTTTATCATTAGACCCTGTGGGAAAATTCACATTTTCTTCTTCTTCTCTGTAACTACTAAAGCAAATGTAACCAAACTTAATAGGAATGGTGTATGGAAGGTCCTTTATGAAGACTGCTCATTTCGTTCCAATCCGATAAAAAACATGGCCGCCAGCGCGGAACTTAGGTTTAACATTGGATCCTACGGGAAAATTCACATTTTCTTCTTCTCTGAATCCACTGAAGCAAATTCAACCAAACTTTACAGGAATGATGTACTAAAGGTCCTTAACAAAGATTGCTAATTTCGTTCCGATCCGATAAAAAACATGGCTGCCAGCTTGGAACTTAGGTTTAAAATTGGACCCTATGGGGAAATTCACATTCTCTTCTTCTCTGAAACGGCTGAAGCAAATTCAACCAAACTTTACAGGAGTAATGAACTGAAGGTCAAAGATTGCTTATTTCTTTCTGATCCAATAAAAAACATGACTGCCAGCAGGGAACATAGGACTCTGGGAAAATTCTTATTTTCTTATTCTCCTCTGAAACCGCTGAAGCAAATACAACCGAACTTTACAGGAAAGATGTACTAAAGGTCCTTAACAAAGATTGCGTATTTCGTTCCTATCCAATAAAAAACATGGCCGCCAGCACAGAACAGAGTTTATTTTGGCCCTATGGGAAATTCTCATATAACATGGCCACCTGATGCAGAACATCAAAACCCTGCTGTTCAGCATTTTGTCAGGTGAGCTATACAGGCTCAGTGTCTGAGCCTCTAGTTTTATTATTTTATCATTTTTCATCCGATTTTAATGTGATTTTTTTTCATATTACAGCTTAAATAGACGGCGACTTCCCTTTTTATACGACCTCAAAAATCTTGCGTTGGTATTATGGTATTCGATATTTGTTATAGTGCATCAGTATGGGATCCTATACTGCGCCTCCCCTTTTCGGCAATATTGAATCACCACTTCCTGTTTACCTACTTTGTGCCTTTTAACTGTCATTTTCCAAATTGTGACTTTTTCATTGCATTTTTCTCAACAACTACACATGACAGCTACTTGATATTTGGCATGGTGCTTCAGTTTAATGTTTTATACTGCATCACCCTTTTTCAGCCATATTGCTATACCCACTTCATGATTTTTTTACTTTCACTTTCCAAGTTGGACTTTTTGTCACAATTTAATCTTGGGAACTACACATCCTAGCCTTTTGATATTTCGCACTCAGCTTCAGTATTGTTTAGTTTATTGCGTCGCCCCTTTTCGGTAATAATGCAGGGCTACTTCCTGTTTACCTACTTTGTGCGTTTTTACCCAAATTTTCAAAATGTGACTTTTTTGTCATACTTTTCTCAGCAAACGCATATCACAGCCTCTTGATATTTAGCATGGAGCTTCAGCACGGGGCACTAAACTGCGTCTACCCTTTTCAGGCATATCGAAATACTATTTTACTGACTAACTTCATTCCTATCTTTATGTCCCGCATCCTTCTCACATTATTTGCATCTTATTTTTCTCTGCAACTGTAAATGCTTGTATTGTGTCCACACTTGTACTTTGTCCACACACACTTACTTTTGCACTTACCATATAGATTCAGGGTTCAATGAGCGGGGGTATAACTGGTTGCCATTACCTGGATAATCCTTTCTTGACAAAAGATAGTTATTATTGTATCAATCACATTAAATTAAGCAAGTACTAACTAAATGCATATTTATTTGTTGTCAACATGTTGTGGTCATAGCATGCTGCGCTAGAAAAAACCCCTCAGTTACATTGGTTGTAAGGATTGTCTGTGAAACCTGAAACCCTAGATGAAGTATTGAATGCTCAGAATTGCTAGAAAGCATTTACACAAATGCACTGCTTCGATACATGTATACATTTTAGTTAAAAAAGTTTGTCTCTGTTGAGGGATAAAAGATCATAGTATAAAAGCAGCACCCTAGGAGAATGCAAAAACAAAACAAAAACAAAAGCACGAAATTACTTTGAGTTGCTGTTGGCAAAAATGAGAGGTTTGATCGAATCAGTGACTGTTTTATCACATGTGCAGACCAATAGAAGAAGTTACAAAGATATACCGAGAAAGGCTTACTTCAAGTATTGATTTGAGTATACAAATACATCATGAGCCACCACACCCTTGTCAATCAAACATGCAATTTTCTATCCAAGGCTATTCCATAGCCTAGCGTATCGTTTTTATTTCATAAAAACCATTATCCGATTTATATCATCCACTCATGTTTATAAAGTCCCCTCGTGTTTTCTAGTTGTTGGACCTGATTGCTGGCTGTGACACCTGGAATCAGGAGGAGATAAATTCCACAAATGTTCCTCATTAGTTGGGACCAGTGTCCGTCTATGTACCGTCCGTGTGTCCCTCCACCTTTTACACGCTCTAAAATGTATTTCTCTTTCGATTTGGATAATACTTATTCAGTAGTTTTACCTCAATGAGGCGTTACTTTTCTTCGCGGAATATTTTTGTAGGAACCATTCTATTTTGTCATTTTGAAAAAAGAAAAATGCCCTTGTATGTGCGGTAGCAAATTTATATCTCACTACATTCTGAAATTATTCTTATTATAACAACAGAAATCATTCAAGGAGAATATCATTTTCCTTGTGTATTAACGAGGGGTAAAAAAACGATAATAACTTACCAGCCCGTGGTAAAAAAAAAAGAGATCAAATAGAGTTCAGCAAGTTATTTTTAAAAATTTAACCCATGGTGCTAACGAAGAGTAAAAAGCAACATTAATGGCTAGCCCGTTGTAAAACAATGGTAAACTGGGGTGTCCAAGAATTATGTGGATTCTAATACGGCAGTTATGGTAAATTTTGTATTGATGAGATTTGTTTTTGTTTAATAATTGCTTTTCGAGTGATCAAATACACCCCTTATGTCACAGACAAAACTGTAAACATTAAATCCGATTCATAAAGACCATACCTGCCAACTATCCCTATTTATGGGGCATTTTTTCCACAAGAGCATCAAATTCAAAAAAAAAATAGAGGTCAATAACTTCTTTGTTACTACACAAATTATTTATTTGGTTATTGAATGAAGATTGTGATGTCACAAAGATTCTAAAACACAACAGGAAAGCTGAACAGCTCTCTTTACCATTATAGGTTTAATGGTATGCTTAGAGTTGTCTCACTTGACAAAACCCCCATGAGCATTTTCAAAAGTTGGCAGGATTGAAATATGTTTTCTCTGAACATCGGACATGAGGTCATTTGTGACGTCGCTTATATCGCGTGTTTATCACTTTTTAACACCTCTACTTGTCCTGTCATTTATGAAATATTTCTTACCATATTGTTTTATCACTGTGGTGTTATCACATACTGATATATAATCAAATTAACCGATCATGGGTAGTCGAGGGACACAGTGGCGGATCCAGACTTTCTGCTAAGAGGGGGCCCGACCAATATTTTTTTTCAAAAGGGGTGGGGGCGGAACCCAATTTTTTAAAAACCTCTTGGAATTTTAAATATTTTCCGACATAAGGGGGGGGGGGGCACCCGGCTCCCCTAAATCCGCCACTGGGACATTAGTTTTTGCGGGTTACATTGTTTTTCACTGGAAATTATGACGTCAAAATTGACGATTAATGCCACGAAAACCGATGCTCCAAGTATAAAGCTACATGTTTTATTCTAGTATTTTTTATAATCCTCTCGAATTAAAGTTTTTTAGTCTTCATATCGAATAACGTTTGTCGTGTTGTGTAATCTAATTATTCATTGTCAATGATGAAGCGAAATTATAGCTTATAGGAACAAATCTGAGAACAGAGGACTGAGGGAGGAAAATGTATTTATGATTTATTATTATTATTATTATTATTATTA
The DNA here is from genome assembly GCA_002080025.1 of Modiolus philippinarum. Taxonomy (NCBI): domain Eukaryota; kingdom Metazoa; phylum Mollusca; class Bivalvia; order Mytilida; family Modiolidae; genus Modiolus; species Modiolus philippinarum. Next base: position 42,126 of record MJUU01002283.1, read on the forward strand.
TCTAATTTATCATCCTAGTATTTTCACAATATAAAAGAAAACTATTTCATGAATTTAGAGAAAGAAATAATTGTAGTGATCAAATATAGAATATTTTTAAAAAGTGAGTTTTGGTTTTGTCTCTCCGTCTTTCACATAATTATGTGTACTTAGAATTCCAATTCTAAAACCTGATCATTTATTTAGGCTAATTCCCTGCAAATCTCAAAGATCATTAACTGCAATAATTTTAATGAGCTGTATGGCCATTTCGGAAATTTATTCCTCATCAGCAGCACTAGAACCCAAATAAAGGAAATCCATAATTTCAAAAATGTTTATAATGCATAAAACCTAACGAAATCCAAATAATCAGTAATATACAACTATAGTCTGTGTATGAGGTCGATACGATGTTATATCGACTTGGGAAAAGCATATCGACCGAGGATGAAATCCGAGGTCGATATAACATCGTATCGACCTCATCCACAGACTACAATTGTTATATTATTAATTTACATGAACACTGAAAAGGACATTTTTTTCCTTTATCTAAATGATTAAATTCAGCTATAGTATATTTCAAAAATTAATATATTAAAAAGTTAATTAGCACTATAATATAATTACAGTGTGTGTGTACATGTAATTGATTCTTGAGAAATACATAAAATAAATCAAACAAGATTATAGACATATTCAAAGAAGCATGCGATATGCATTTCTATTTTTAGTAACATGCGATATAACTTTATGATGTACTGTTTTCTAGTCAATCTCTAAAAATACAGTGGGTCATGTGATCAGTTCTCCACTAATCAAATTTCCCAAACAATATTAAATTAAAGTGAAAGTCCGCAAAATTATGGAAAAGTGAACATTAATTCCTTATATAGTTCTGACACACATAACATATTTCGTTTTTTGTATTTTCAATTCATTGTTGCAAAAAAACGTATTTTATTCACAAAATGTCTAGTCATGGAGGGTCACGTGACATTGTGCAGAGGGCGCTCTGTGTACTGACATCAAGTTATAACCAACGAGTACCGCTATAAGGCGTATGTCAACAACGATCACTAACGATATGTCATCTACATTACTGCATTTTCAAAAAAAATCGCCGTTCGACTCATGACTTGCATATATTTTTGCTTGTTTTGCGTAAAAGATTCTTAACATTCTTTTCAATCTATGTTGTTTTCAGTTTCTATATCACGCAATGATAACGGGCTAGACAGTACAATATTTTTATAAACATTTTACGCGCCTGTCTACTGTGACAATAATTGTCAAAACGAAGGCGATACAATGTTTGATATTTAGAATTGTGTATACCTATATTTATGTACCTCTCTGTGAATTGGCCTAATTACACTTTCTTTACCTGTTGGGTCATCTGCTTATGATTGACTTTTTAATCTTGTTACGTTTATAGTCATGATTTCGAGGTGCAGGGGTGTTTATTCGTGTAGACGCTCGTGTAGAAAATCAATGTTTCAACTTCAAACAAACACGAAAATATTCAATTTTCTGCTGCACCTATCTATTATACTTCAGTGAAAACTAAATAATAAAAAAATGAACATGATCATCGTAATTAGATCACCGTCAGGTGTACTGTTGTGTTCAATCTCTGGTACACATATTTTGTTTGTTTGGTTTTTTTTCTTCGTTGATATGTATAGATATGTAGACAGGAGGAGATGCCGTCTCGATTCTGAATGTTTTGTAAATAAATATTGACAATTTTACACTACAAAGATCCCCACTGGATACCTCGAATGATTCTTTATTTGGGTATGAGAAAAACATCGGCTATTACACAACGCAGGTGACTAGATACCTGAACATCTTCCAAGGCAGGTAAACTCTGACATTGTGATGTGTATTAAAACCAAAACGTAAAAATAAATAAAAGAAAGAAAAAAAACAAAAACAAACATAACAAGTAAAACAAGAGGCTCTCAAGAGCCTGTATGGCTCACCTGGACCATGGCTGACATACACAGTAGAATAACGTTTGAATGGCATATATCCCAGAGGGTTCAATGTTAAACTACAATCCCCGCTCTCGGCCATCTTGGTTGAGATAATGGCCTCCTGGATACCTTTTTTTGAGGGGACCATCTAAGGACCATTGTGACTAAGTTTGATTCTAACTGGACTAGTAGTTTCTGAGATGTTTGAATGGATTTTCCCATAGGGTCCAATGTTAAACTATATTCCACGCTGGCGGCCATCTTGTTGGAGGTACTGACCTGTTGCGAACTTGCCGGACACAATTTTGAAAGGGGACCACCTTATCACTGTTGTGACCAAGTTTGGTTTCAACTGGCCTAGTAGTTCCAGAGTAGAAGATCTTTGAATGTGTTTCCCATAGGGTCCAATGTTAATCTATGCTCCCAGCTGGCGGCCATCTTGGATTAGGTGCGAACCTGATGGACACAATTTTGAAAGGGGACCACCTAAAGACTATTGTGACCAAGTTTGGTTTCAATTAGCTAAGTAGTTCCACAGAAGAAGATCTTTGAATGTGTTTTCCCATAGGGTCCAATGTTAAACTATTTTCCCCGCTGACGGCCATCTTGGATGAGGTGCGAATCTGCAGGACATAATTTTGAAAGGGTACCACCTAAGGACTATTGTGACCAAGTTTAGTTTCAATTGGCGAAGTAGTTCCACAGAAGAAGATCTTTGAATGTGTTTTCCCATAGGGTCCAATGTTAAACTATTTTCCCCGCTGACGGCCATCTTGGATTAGATGCAAACCTGCCGGACACAATTTTGAAAGGGGACCACCTAAAGACTATTGTGACTAACTTTGGTTTCAATTGGCCTAGTAGTTCCAGAGTAGAAGATCTTTGAATGTGTTTCCCATAGGGTCCAATGTTAATCTATGTTCCCCGCTGGCGGCCATCTTGGATATGGTGCGAACCTGCCAGACACAATTTTGAAAGGGGTCCACCTAAAGACTATTGTGACCAAGTTTGGTTCCAATTGGCTCATTGGTTTCAGAGGAGAAGATCTTTGAATGAAAAGTTTACGAAGGACGACGGACGGACGACGGACGCCGGACGCCAAGTGATTGCAAAAGCTCACCCTGGCTATAGCCAGGTGAGCTAAAAATACAAAACGAGAAAAAAAAAACAAAAACAAAAAAAACCCATATACATAATAAAAAAAAAAAAACAAAATCAATTATTTCATTGACATAAAAAGGTTAAATCCTAAAATTAGTGTTTCAATACTTTGAAAGATAAATTAAGAAGTTGCAGTTTACTTTGAATACACATCTGTTTTAAAGGTATATACATCTTATATTTGACAAAAGGATCTGTAAAGCTTTAGACTTGCAAAAGTTGATTGTTGCGTTGATGAAATGCATATGTATAAATAATTCGCCCAATTAAAGCTTTGAAGAAATAGAAGTTTCACTGAATACGCTGTTAAGAAGTTACATTTTGTCAACATAAAAATGTCCCATTTTGCTGGTTTGATAAAGAAGCCGTAACAGTACAATATTTTGCCTGTCCCCTTATATCCTATCTGTTTTCATCATGGAATATGTCGTATGCTTTTGATAAAGCACTGGTAAGTTACAGACTGTTCATTCTCTCGCTGATTTACAATGGGGCGGTGTAGCGTGAGATCTGCCAGCCCGTGAGAACTGCCAGTTCCGTTTCCGGAAAAATACAATGTCTCTTCCGGTGTGAGATTTGGAAGCAAATAGTGACTTCCGGTCAAGAAATCGAGAAGTGAAAGTAGTAAAACTAGAAAACACGAGGGGACTTTATATACATAAATGAATGATATAAATCGGATAATGGTTTTTATGAAATAAAAACGATACGCTAGGCTATAAAATAGCCTTGGATAGAAAATTACGTGTTTGATTGACAAGGGTGTGGTGGCTTATTGCGTATTTGTATACTCAAATCAATAATGTTCGTTATTTTCGTCATGTCGGATTCTACATACACAACTGGACCATGTACAGCTCGCTGATCACTCTTAGGTAAAATCACAATTTTGTAAAATGGTAAAACTGGCGAAATTAAATGTTGTTCTAGCGTATTTAATTCTTCAAAAGGAGCTTTATCCATTTCTAAATTATTTATCATTGCTTGAGGAGGTAAAGCCTCCTTACACACATAAGAGTTACACGTTTTACACACAATATGCTTCTCTCCTTTTAACATTTCTTTCAACATCTCATTTTTTGCATTCAATTCTTTCTCGTGTACTTGGCTTCGAAACATAAACCTTTTACAGCACACGCAAATTAAATAAACACCGGTAGCTCTTTATTCTTCCGCAAAAAACACAATTCTATCTCTTTCCACCTTTCGTTCTCCATTGCCTAGGTATCTCCACAAACTACAATCACGTTAACAATTGAAAAGTCTGTTGTAGTATTTGTATATTATTGATTATTGCACAATACCTCATCTTTTTTTATTAACTCCTAGTTTTAAATTTATACATTACTGTTCTTATTCTTTTTATCATATCTATATTTATAAATCTGGCTAAGCGATATTGCAATACCAATCCCATCATCCTCTACAAACCTGTTCCCAGTACCACCTATAGTAAATGTTTATAATACTTTTCAACTTCCACAAGGAAACAGAAAAATCAAACCCCGCCCCGTTTTATCAGGACGAAACTGGACGCCATTTTGATTTTCGAGAATCTGAAATTCCTATTGGTCAATAGTATTCCGCGCAAGCGTACTCCTCACCTTCCCCCAAGAACTATCTATATAGCTAGGCTATTCCATAGCCTAGCTAATGAAAGCACATGTGTGGGAATACTGAATGTAAGTATGATGAAACAGACTACATTTGTATGTGATATGATTAGATACTGTATGCTTCTAAGTGATAAGGTCTTTCTCATATTTGTCTATGATCTAGAGTCATTTTACACTACGTGACGAGTGCAGAACTGTATTGGATAATCCAAAAAGAAAGGAAATGGGGTAAATGTAGGTACTCCAACGAAGACTTTTGTAAGCAAATTTTGAATATTTCTTAATTTTCATTTCACAAATACATAATGATGACATGGTGCATGAAGACGCACGTTAAGTGTTCTATTTAAATTACAACCTATACTTACTAAATGCAAAGTTTCAAATAGATTCATGAATGCACGTGGGTGCACGGCAATTGTAACTTTTACATGTTTTTTGCAGTTTTCTCGAATTTTGGTTGTAATTAATCCTAAATAGTAGTCAAAGCGCCGTAACTCCAAAATAATTTTGAACCAGTTTTCCTTAGCTCTTATAGAACTGGTAAATGGGAAGAAAATAAAATGCCGGAAGTGGACTAATTGTAATTTTTTAATGATGTTAATTTATCCTTAATCTTAATTTTTTGGAAATTAAAAGTTTAATGTCTTATTACTGAAGCAGATAACCATCTGTTTGCACCGTTATATTCATTTAATTCGAACATTCAATTTTTTTCGTTGGAGTATCTAATAAATGTCAAGGAGACAACATATTCCATATCCAGGTTTAAACGACCCAAAGACTGACAAGCTGACAGCCACCAAAATCAGCTATTATTATGCACTCCGTGAGTACCAAGAGCACCTAAGTAGGCAAGAAAGATTTTTGGAAACAAACACTTTACCAGTTATGTTTACTTTAAGGGCCATGATGTGATTGTAGTCGGTTTAAACAAATATGCATTTCTTGAATCTCGTATCACAGGACAAGTGCTGTCAAAATAATGACTGTATAAACTTGTCAAGTATTTCAGAGTGTTCAACCATACCCATCTAGCATTTCTTGAGTTATGTAAAATACTGATCCTGATATCCTCGTATGATAATCCAAAATGGGACCAGGCTGTCAATTCTCAAGGTTGTGAAATACTCAAAAATGATCAAATATACATTTCTTGATTTATATAGATAAGTTATTGGTTAAATAATCCAAATTAGGGCCAGGCTGCCAATTCTCACGGGTGTGAAATACTCAAAAATGATCAAATATACATTTCTTGAATTATATATGATAGGGTATTGGTATAATAATCCAAAATAGGGCCAGGCTGCCAATTCTCATGGCTTCAAAACACTAAAAAATGATCATATATACATTTCTTGATTTATATATGATAGGTTACTGGTATAATATAATTTTATTTGCAAATTTACGCCCATAGGGGCCAAGCAAATACAATGACAAAACATACAAGACATACAAACATATGTTTATACAACAACAAATAATATGTAAATACATATATATATTGATTAACTTTGGCAATAATAATCTAAAATGCGACCAGGCTGCAAATTCTCATGGCTGTGATGATCAAATATACATTTCTTGATTTTTATATGATAGGGTATTAGTTCATGTATAATAAACCAAAACTGAGCCAGGCTACCAATTCTCACGGCTGTGAAACACTCAAAAATTATCAAATATACATTTCTTGATTTATATATGATAGGGTATTGGTATAATAATCCAAAATTGGGCAAGGCTTCCAATTTTCACGGCTGTGATATTCTTAAAAATTATCAAATATACATTTCTTGATTTTTATATGATAAGGTATTAGTATAATAATCCAAAATAGGACCAGGCTGTCAATTCTCACGGTTGTGAAACACTAAAAAATGATCAAATATGCATTTCTTGATTTATATATGATAGGGTATTGGTATAATAATCACAAATAGGGCCAGGCTGCCAATTCTCATGGCTGTGAACTCAAAAATGATAAAATATACATTTCTTGATTCATATATGATAAGTTACTGGTATAATAATACAAATAGGACCAGACTGCCAATTCTCACGGGTGTGAAATGCTCAAAAAATGATCAAATATACATTTCTTGATATATTTATGATAAGGTATTGGTATAATAATCTAAAATGGGGCCAGGCTGCCAATTCTCATGGCTGTGATGATCAAATGTTCATTTCTTGTTTTATATATGATAGGGTATTGGTATAATTATCTAAAATGGGGCTTGGCTGCCAATTCTCATGGCTGTGATGATACATTTCTTGATTTTTATATGACAGGGTATTAGTATAATAATCCAAAACAGGGCCAGACTGCCAATTCTCACAGCTGTGAATCACTAAAAAAAGATCAAATATATATTTATTGATTTATCTATGATAGGGTATTGGTATAATAATCCAAAATAGGGCTAGACTGTCAATTCTCATGGGTGTGAAACACTCAAAAATGAACAAATATACATTTATTGACTAATATATGATAAGTTCCTGGTATAATAATCCAAAATAGGGCCAGGCTGCCAATTCTCACAACTGTAAAACACTAAAAAATGATCAAAAATGTATTTCTTGATTTATCTATGATAGGGTATTGGTATAACAATTCAAAATAAGGCCAGACTGCCAATTCTCATGGGTGTGAAACACCCAAAAATGATCAAATATACATTTCTTGATTTATATATGATAGGGTATTGGTATAATAATCCAAAATAGGACCAGGCTGCCAATACTCATGGCTGTGAATTACTCAAAAATGATCAAATATACATTTCTTGGTTAATATATGATAGGTTACTGTTATAATAATCTAAACTGGGGCCAGGCAGCCAATTCTCATAGCTGTGATGATCAAATATATATTTCTTGATTTTTATATGATGTGGTTTTAATATAATAATCCAAAATAGGACCAGGCTGCCAATTCTCACGGGTGTGAAAATATTGCTCAAAAATCATCAAATACATGTATACACTTCTTGATATATATATGATAGGGTATCGGTATAATAATCCAAAATTGGTCCAGGCTGCCAATTCTCACTTCTGTGATATTCTCAAAAATGATCAAATATACATTTCTTGATTTATATATGATAAGTTACTGGTAAAATAATCCAAAATAGGGCCAGGCCGCCAATTCTCACGGGTGTGAAATGCTAAAAAATGATCAAATATTCATTTCTTGATAAATATATGATAGGGTATTGGTATAAAAATCCAAAATAGGGCCAGGCTGCCAATTCTCACGGGTGTGAAATGCTCAAAAATGATCAAATATACATTTTTTGATATATATATGATAGGGTATTGGTATAATAATCCAAAATTGGGCCAGACTGCCAATTCTCGCAGCTGTTATATTCTAAAAAATGATCAAATATACATTTCTTGATTTATATATGATAGGGTATTGGTATAATAATCCAAAATAGGGCCAGGCTGCCAATTCTGATGGCTTCAAAACACTAAAAAATGATCATATATACATTTCTTGATTTATATATAATAGGTTACTGGTATAATATAATTTTATTTGCAAATTTACGCCCATAGGGGCCAAGCAAATACAATGACAAAACATACAAGACATACAAACATATGTTTATACAACAACAAATAACATGTAAATACAGATATATATTGAGGAACTTTGGCCATAATAATCTAAAATGCGACCAGGCTGCAAAAAATTCTCATGGCTGTGATGATCAAATATACATTTCTTGATTTTTATATGATAGGGTATTAGTTCATGTATAATAAACCAAAATTGGGCCAGGCTACCAATTCTCACGGCTGTGAAACACTCAAAAATTATCAAATATACATTTCTTGATTTATATATGATAGAGTATTGGTATAATAATCCAAAATTGGGCAAGGCTGCCAATTTTCACGGCTGTGATATTCTTAACAATGATCAAATATACATTTCTTGATTTTTATATGATAAGGTATTGGTATAATAATCCAAAATAGGACCAGGCTGTCAATTCTCACGACTGTGAAACACTTAAAAAATGATCAAATATACATTTCTTGATTTATATATGATAGGGTATTGGTATAATAATCAAAAATAGGGCCAGGCTGCCAATTCTCATGGCTGTGAACTCAAAAATGATCAAATATAGATTTCTTGATTTATATATGATAAGTTACTGCTATAATAATACACAATAGGGCCAGGCTGCCAATTCTCACGGGTGTGAAATGCTAAAAAAGGATCAAATAGACATTTCTTGATATATTTATGATAGGGTATTGGTATAATAGTCTAAAATGGGGCCAGGCTGCCAATTTTCATTGCTGTGATGATCAAATGTACATATCTTGATTTATATATGATAGGTTATTGGTATAATAATCTAAAATGGGGCCAGACTGCCAATTCTCATGGCTGTGATGATCAAATATACAAATCTTGATTTTTACATGATAGGGTATTAGTATAATAATCCAAAATAGGACCAGACTGCCAATTATCACGGCTGTGAAACACTAAAAAATGATCAAATATACAACGGCAGTAGAATACCGAAGGAACAAAGGGGTGAAATTCACAAAAATCGAAGTCCAAAGACAGGGCAAAAACGAGAACACAGAAAACAATGACGTTAGACACAAAAACAATGACGCCAGACAGACACAAAGCACAGAACCAGAAGCCACAACATTCAGAACAAAGGCACTCACAGTGTGAACTCCAGTGAAACTGAGAGTGACATCAGGTGCTCCGGAAGGGTAAGCATGTCCTGCTCTGTTAACAGCACCCGTCACACTGTGGGTGATTCAATCCGGGAAATTGTCAAAGTCGGTAGTCAAATCCGGGAAGACGTGTATCTAGCTGAAAATGTCCAATTTCATTTGGGATACTGACACGTCATATCTTTCAATGATACTATGGTGGCGGCCATAGAATTTCTTGAGTGATGAAATTAACAAAGGTTGAACAAATCCCTGACTAAGCAGCTTTTGGGACAGTGTTTTTGCTCTGTTCAAAAAATCACTATACAAACTACAAGCTCGACAGTAACGAATCAACTGTGAAATGTACACTCCATAGGCTGGAGAGGTAGGTACATTGCTGCTGAGAAAGGGAAAGTTCACAATGGGGAAATTAAAATCATCACGCTTGTCATACAGCTTAGATTTCAAACATCCATCTTCGTCAATATACAATAAAAGATCTAGGTACGAAGCTGAAGTAGGTGTTTCAGTTGTTTCTTTAATTTCAAGCTCATTTGGATAGATCTTATGTAAATAATCCTTAAATTTAGGATTATTAAGAGAAAGCACATCGTCTATGTAGCGGAAGCTGAAATTAAAGGACTGGGCTAAATGTTTTTGTTTTCTTTGAATAAGCCCTTGTAAAATATACATGTCTTGATTTATCTATGATAGGGTGTTGGTATAATAATCCAAAATAGGGCCAGACTGCCAATTCTCATGGGTGTGAAACACTCAAAAATGATCAAATATACATTTCTTGATTAATATATGATAAGTTACTGGTATAATAATCCAAAATAGGGCCAGGCTGTCAATTCTCACAGCTGTGAAACACTCAAAAAAGTATCAAATATACATTTCTTGATTTATATATGATAGGGTATTGGTATAATAATCCAAAATAGGGCCAGGCTGCCAATTCTCACAGCTGTGAAACACTCAAAAATAATAAAATATACATTTCTTGATTTTATATGATATTGTATCAGTATAATAACCTAAAATAGGACCAGGCTGCCAATTCTCACGGCAGTGAAACACTCAAAAATGATCAAATATACATTTCTTGATTTATCTATGATAGGGTATTGGTATAATAATCCAAAATAGGGCCAGGCTGCCAATTCTCATGGCTGTGAAACACTCAAAAATGATCAAATAATGTTTACTCTACCGAATTTGACTTTACTACCGGATTTGACATGTTCAACACGGCGGGTGTCTTATAAGAAGCAGGAGATGCTGACTCTACCGGTGCACCTGATCTCACCCATGGTTTTATATTGGGTCCGTGTTGCTCATCTTTGTGTGTGAGTGTCTTCATTTTTCTTTTCTGTGCTGTACCCATGTTGTGTCTTTGTTTTTTTTCTGCCTTTTTTGTTTCTGGTGTGGCCATTGTCCTTGGATTGTTCGCTTTTAGATTGACGGTTCGGTTCTCACTTACTATACATTTCTTGATATATATATGATAGGGTATTGGTATAATAATTGAAAATTGGACCAGGCTGCCAATTCTCACAGCTGTGATATTCTCAAAACTGATCAAATATACATTTCTTGATATATATATATTAGGGTATTGGTATAATAATCCAAAATTGGTCCAGGCTGCCAATTCTCACAGCTGTGATATTCTAAAAAATGATCAAATATACATTTCTTCATTTATATATGATAGGATATTCGTATAATAATCTAAAATGGGGCCAGGCTGCTACTTCTCATGGCTGTGATGATCAAATATACATTTCTTGATTTATATATGATAGGATATTGGTATAATAATCCAAAATTGGGCCAGACTGCCAATTCTCATGGCTGTGAAACACTCAAAAATGATAAAATAATGTTTACTCTACCGAATTTGACCTTACTACCGGATTTGACATGTTCAACACGGCAGGTGTCTTATAAGAAGCAGGAGATGCTGACTCTACTGGTGCACCTGATCTCACCCATGGTTTTATATTAGGTCCGTGTTGTTCATCTTTGTGTGTGAGTGTCTTCATTTTTCTTTTCTGTGCTGTACCCATGTTGTGTCTTTGTTTTTTTTTTCTGCCTTTTTTGTTTCTGGTGTTGCCATTGTCCTTGGATTGTTCGCTTTTAGATTGATGGTTCGGTTCTCACTTACTATACATTTCTTGATATATATATGATAGGGTATTGGTATAATAATTGAAAATTGGACCAGGCTGCCAATTCTCACAGCTGTGATATTCTCAAAACTGATCAAATATACATTTCTTGATATATATATATATTAGGGTATTGGTATAATAATCCAAAATTGGTCCAGGCTGCCAATTCTCATGGCTGTGATGATCAAATATACATTTCTTGATTTATATATGATAGGATATTGGTATAATAATCCAAAATTGGGCCAGGCTGCCAATTCTCACGGCTGTGATATTTTCAAAAATGATCAAATATACATTTCTTGATTTATATTTGATAGGGTATTGGTATAATAATCCAAAATAGGGCCAGGCTGCCAATTCCAACGGGATTGAAATGCTCAAAAATGATCAAATATACATTTCTTGATATATATGATTGGGTATTGGTATAATAATCCAAAATTGGGCCAGGCTGCCAATTCTCACAGCTGTGATATTCTCAAAAATGATCAAGTATACATTTCTTGATTTATATATGATAGAGTATTGGTATAATAATCTAAAATGGGGCCAGGCTGCCAATTCTCATGGCTGTGATGATCAAATATACATTTCTTGATTTTTATATGATAGGGCATTGGTATAATAATCCAAAATAGGGCCAGGCTGCCAATTCTCATGGCTGTGAAACACTCAAAACTGATCAAATATACATTTCTTGATTTATATATGATAGGGTATTGGTATAATAATCTAAAATGGGGCCAGGCTGCCAATTCTAATGGCTGTGATGATCAAATATACATTTCTTGATTATCTCCGCACTTTCTAAGAAAGTTCGGGGATAATGTTATACCGTCCGTCCGTCCGTCACACTTTTCTTGTGACTCAAACTCCTCCTACATTTTTGGATTGAGGGATTTAATTTTGTTGTAGAATTGTTGCATATAGTCTACAGATGCGCAATAAGCTTTCGGATTTCGATATTGATCGTGTTGCAAACAAGAGGCCCCATGATGTCAATTTTTACACATGTGGCATGTGACACAAACTCCTCCTACATTTATGGATTTAGGGATTTAATTTTGTTATAGAATTGTTGCATATAGTCTGTAGATGCGCAATAAGCTTTCGGATTTTTGATATTGGTCTTGGTGCAAACAAGAGGCCCCATGATGTCAATTTTAAGAAAGACCCAAAGATGTGGATTAGACACATGTGGCATGTGACGCAAACTCCTCTTACATTATGGATGTAGGGATCAAATCATTATGCAGAATTGTTGCATATAGTCTATAGATTTGCAATAAGCTTTTGGAATTTTGGTTACTGTTCCAACTTTGGTAAATTTCCTGAAAATGTCAAACACAAATATTTTTTTTTCAATTTTCTCATATTATCTTATATTCTGACAAGTGTTTGGTAAAAAGCAAAACTCTGATAACTTAGGATTCTGAAAGGCGGTTCCAATTTTGGTAAATTTCTTGAAAGACCACTTATTTTTGGAATCCTACCTAGCAACCGTATTTAAAATGTTTGCGTAGTTTAGGACGAACATTTTCATCAATTGCATTTCAAAAATATTTGACTCCAATTTTGGTAAATTTCCCGAAAGTCTCAAAGACCACTTATTTTTTGGAATTCTACCTAGCAACCATACTTAAAATGTTTGTGTAGTTTAGGACGAACATTTTCATGAATTGGATTTCAATAATATTTGATTCCAATTTTGGTAAATTTCCTTATAGTCTCAAAGACCACTTATTTTTTTGGAATTCTACCTAGCAACCATACTTAAAATGTTTGTGTAGCTTAGGACGAATATTTTCATGAATTGGATTTCAAAAATATTTGATTCCAATTTTGGTGAATTTTCTGAAAGTCTCAAAGACCACTTATTTTTTGGAATTCTACCTAGCAACCATACTTAAAATGTGTGTTTAGTTTAGGACGAACATTTTCATCAATTGGATTTCAAAAATATTTGATTCCAATTTTGGTAAATTTCCTGAAAGTCTCATAGACCACTTATTCTTTGGAATTCTACCTCGCAACCATACTTAAAATGTTTGTGTAGTTTAGGAAGAACATTTTCATGAATGGATTTCAAAAATATTTGATTCCAATTTTGGTGAATTTCCTGAAAGTCTCAAAGACCACTTATTTTTTTGAATTTTACCTAGCAACCATATATCCTAGAATTCTTTTAGTAACAATAATGACTATCAATAGGTAGATTTAAGAAATAATGAAAAAAATATGCCAAGGGTGTATAACAACTGTTTTCTGTGTCAAACAGGGAGTGCGGGGATAGCTGTCGTTTCCGACAACATCTAGTTTTTATATGATAGGGTATTGGTATAATAATCCAAAATAGGGCCAGGCTGCCAATTCTCATGGCTGTGAAATTCTCAAAAATAATCAAATATACATAATTTGATTTATATATACAACTTACATACCAATTTTGAAGACAGTTTGGTATTTCCTTTACAAGTTTCAGTCAGAAACCCTTAAATTTGCAAAATTTTAAAGTTTCAAGGGGCATAACTCATTAACACCTTGGACCTCTGAACACAAAATCAAACTTGACCTGTGTTTTCAAGTTATCAGTCAGAAACCTTTCGGGGACTGATGGAAAGACGGACACATGACTTAGGGTATCGCATTATACCTCGGAAATATGTGTGGCGGGGTAATCAAAACATGTCTGTACATGTATAAAAGCACAGGAAAAAGTACCCAGCTGTAAAGCATCCACAAAACTGGCATAATTCTTAAGAAATCATTCAACCAGTACCATTTTCATACCCCTATTTTAGATTTTGACCTTTAATACCAATATTTGGAGTTCCACATATTAAAACATGGACTTGTCCTTTCATGTATCCAATGTGTAGGGATGAGCTATGCTCACAGTATTTCTAGTTTATTGACTAAAATTTTTCGAAAGATTAATGTGATAATATTATGTGAATTCATCCTTTATTCTTTATTTTCAGGATCTTTGTCAACTGCTGACTCATAAACAGTGATGTACCAAAAAAAAAAAACAAAAAAACAGTTGGTGGTTTATAGGAAACAAGGCAAATTACTAGATGGTAAATCCTGTCAAGTTTTTACTCTTATGGTGATTTGAACTTATTTTTTCTCACCTCAAGCAAGTTCCTCCAAATTTAGTTACTTCATTTGGTTATTCCAACTTTATTCATCATTGTTGGGGCCCCGCCATGAAATGGTGGTGCCATATAGTAATCAGTCTGTCCGTCCGTCTGTCCCTCTGTCTGTTAGCATTTTCTATGTCGTACTATAATCAAGATTGCCTTCACCATTTTTTAAAATTTTTTAACGCAAAGTTGAACTTTCCTTTTTGAGGAAAATCGAAAAATTATTTTTGGGAAAAAACTTTTTAATGTGAAAAAGTGCATATTTTGAGAATAAGCTATATGTCGTATGATAACTTTAGATCGCCTTCAGGGATTTTAATGATTTTGATACTCAAGGCTGAACTTGACCAAAGGAAGCTCCCTTTCTTTTTTGAGGAAAATCTGAAAACACTTTTGAGGGGAAAACTTCGTTTTTATACCAAAAAGTGCATATTTTGAGAAATGTCGTACAATAAATTAAGATTGTTTTAAAGGATTTATATGATTAAATTTTCAAGGTTGGTCTTGACCAAAGAAAGTTCCCTTTTCATTTTGAAGAAAATCCGACAACAATTTTTGGGGAAAAACTTAGTTTTAAAGAAAAAGTGCAAATTTTGAGAATAAGCTCTATGTTGTATGATAACTTGAAATGACCATCACAGATTTTTATAAGTTTTATAGGCGTGGGACTTAATCAAAAGAAGGTCCCTAATTATTTTGAGGAGAATCATGAAACAATTTTAGGGTGGAAGCTTAATTTTTATATGAAAAATAAATATTTTGAGAATTAACTATGTCATTATATCATTGAAATGACCTTGATATATTTTTCAATGTTTTGATTTGATCTGAACAGATGAGACATAAGTTGTCAAAACATCCATATGCAGAAACTAAATTTACAATAACTTAGGATTTTTTTATTTATGTTTTTCCCTGAAAGTTGTTTTATGATTTCCATGAAATTTCGCAATCAAGTTTTTGGGACACACAAAAGGGCGGGGCCCTTTCCGACTTTGTCAGTATTCTAGTTGTCCTTGTTGTCCCCCACCGCAACGCGTCGGAGGGACATGGTAATGGTCTGCGTCCGTATGTCCGTAAGTCCGTGTGTCACGTTTCTTGTGGGCGCAACTCCTCAGAAACTGCTGGTCAGAATTCATTCAAATTTTACAGGATTGTTAGTCACCATTAGTACTAGATCATATCGCATTGCCATTTTGATTCGTCAAATTTTGTGGGAGTTTATATGGGACTTTGATTATATCCACATTGGTATACAATGGCAAATCCTGTGGACGCAACTCCTCAGAAACTGCTGGTCCAAATTCATTTAAATTTACAGGTTTGTTAGTCACCATTAGTACTAGATCATATCGCATTGCCATTTTGATTCGTCAAATTTTGTGGGAGTTATGGGACTTTAATTATTTCCACATTGTTTTACAATGGCAAATCTTGTGGACGCAACTCCTCAGAAACCGCTGGTCAGAATTCATTCAAATTTTACAGGATTGTTAGTCACCATTAGTACTAGATCATATCACATTGCCATTTTGATTCATCAAATTTTGTGGGAGTTATGAGACTTTGGTTATTTCCACATTGTTTTACAATGGCAAATCTTGTGGACGCAACTCCTCCTCCTCAAAAACCGTCAGAATTCATTCAAATTTTACAGGAATGTTAGTCACCATTAGAACTAGATCATATCGCATTGCCATTTTGATTCGTCAAATTTTGTTGGAGTTATGGGGCTTTGATTATTTCCACATTGGTATACAATTTCAAATCTTGTGGACGCAACTTTTCAGAAACTGCTAGTCAGAAATCATTCAAATTTTACAGGATTGTTAGTTGCTATATGTACTAGAACATATAGCATCACTATTTTGATTTGACATATTTTACGGGAGTTATGGGTCTTGATTGACTTAATGTATACTACAACATAGGAAGACTTTGTGGACACATCTTGTCATAATCCAATGAAGGGATTTTGCTGAAATTTTCTTGGCTGTTTGCCACCTAATGCAGTTGATCATATCCTGCCGACATTTTGAATAGCAAAATTTTACATGACAAATGGGACTTTATCGACTTTACTGCGGCGGGGGACATAGCTAAGCATAGCAATCTTGTTGTCATCTGTATACACTTTTGTTTGTTTTGTTTTGTTTTGTTTTGTTTTTTTGGTTTTTGGTTAATAACTTAAGTTCCATTTGACCAAGCCTTATGAAATTTTAACACATTATTGTACTGTCTCGCAAAAAGCAAAGGATGATTTGGGGTTTTGTATAAACCATCCTTTATAAAAGTGGCCAAAAATGACCAGATTGGTTGTTTTGACTTAGCAGGTTGTAGAATATTATTATTTATCAGATTTTATGGGGTTTCTTTCATTTTGGTCATTGGGAAATATAGTATCTATGTCTGAGCAATAAAATGGTTAATCAAAAAAATATGTAAAATTCAATTTCATCTGATTTCAAGGGATTTTTTCTTCAGATTCCTATTTACATAAGTTTTCAGTAGTATACCAGTGAGTTAAGTTTGCCATTCTGTAAATTAAAACAATTAACATGCAACTGAAATGTAGGTTGTAACAGACATTTAAATTATTATTTCAGAATGCTGAATCCACTTATCCGTGTTTCAGTAGTATGTTAAAGAAAGACTTTTATAAACTGGGATAAGATATCGGACCATAAGTGTGATGTCAGATTGCACGAAGAAGAAAGTCAAGGTGTTCCAATGCTGTGTTTGTGGCCACTAGCGTCATATTAAGTGCAGCTCATCATCACACGACAAGTGTATTTTATGTTTGTCCATGCCAAGATAAAGTAGATATTTGTGCGAATGAACTGATAATGCAGCATTTTGAACTTAAAATGGTCAATGGAAGCATACTGACTTATTTTGAACTTTACATCTATATAATTTGATACAGAACTCATTTATATGTTAGTCTTCTTAGGTAAATGAGTAAGTGTCTATAGACTGCATATGTTTTTATTATGGAGTGTTTGTGAATTCTGTGTTTTTATTGAAAAACTAGTTTTTGTGTAGTTGTAGAAGTAGTAAGAGTTGGTAGTGTATAAGGAGGGTGAATGATTAAATATATATGTATAAATACTACCAGTCTGAGTGTTCGCAGTGATAAAAGTATTATTGTAATTTTATGAAATAATGTGTGCAATATTAAAAGGTATAAGTTATCTTATGCTTGAATTAAGAAATTTCATAATATTTATACACCAGTAAAATTAGCCTGGAATATTAGCTTTCCATGTCCAAATGATCATGTGAGCTACAGCCATCACTTGGCATCTGTTATCATAGTCGTCATCAGGAATCTCTGGAGTATTGACTCCAAATTTGGCATAAATATTACCAAAATGAGAATTTAAAAGCTTGTGATTATTGTAACTATCAGAAAGCCAATGTTGACGCCAGGACAAATAATGTTGGTCAATATCAATAATAATTTGATAAAATTTAAATATTTCCTCAGAAACATCTACCGTTAATGAACTTATTTTTGGTATGAAAAACAATTTTTATGGTCTCTCTACCAAATTGCATTCGAGGTACCTAAAAGAAATTCAAGGTACATCTGCCATGGGCAGTCTTAGTTTATTATTTGACCTCATTTGAAAATCATGTATCTGTTGCATCTTGAAAAATCAAGTGAAATGATATGGAGTAAATGTACATGAGACAAAATCTCTTAACAATACATGTACCGGTACATGTACAGAAAAATTAATTAAGCAAAGGAAAACTCTTCTATTGTTGTTCATTTTGAAGTCATCATGAAGTACTCAACAAAGAGCAATCACTCATCCCTTAAAGCAAGTGTCATATGCATCCCTTAAAGTACTTATAGCCGGGTGAGAAAAATTGATCACTGAATGTAAGTATAACGTTACACCCATGCTTCTTTGCGTAGTAATCAGAGTGGATACAGGTATGTAGGGATCACTATGATTGTCTTGTGTTGTTGTCTTTGTTTTGGATATCAGCAACTCCTTCAAGCTGGAAGTCAGATATGTGATCTAGTTGTTGTGCACCTTACGTGGTACACTTCAAATTTTGATTTCAACTCATTTTAGACGCATGCCCAAACAGAATGCTCATTTGTGTCTGTAGTTCTATACATTTTCAATACATAACTCCTTCAAAACTGTAGGTGAGATTTGAACAAAACATTCTTGATAAATTGGCATGTCAGTGTATGAATCTGTAACTCTTCTTATAAGAATATCTAGATCAATGCAGTCTAGTTTGACCCAGATATTTGAATTTAGTATAATTTAATTATGAGTCTTATTGAGCCAAAGTGCTCATTTGTTTCTGTAGAATTTTTTATCGACAACTCCTTCAAATATATTAGTGAGTTCGAACCAAATATTCAGGATATCTTGTCCAGTGAT